>OU696591.1:1017500-1097500 GCA_916048095.2 Sacculina carcini | reverse complement strand
TGAACTAAACAGATAACACACACACTGACACAAACACACACACACACACAAGTTGTTTATACTATACAAGTTGAACTATACAAATAAACACACACTGACACACACACACACACACACAAGTTGTATTATACTGACACGTATACACATTGAACTAAACAGATAACACACACACTGACACAAACACACACACACACACACAAGTTGTTTATACTATACAAGTTGAACTATACAAATAAACACACACTGACACACACACACACACACAAGTTGTATCATACTGACACGTATACACATTGAACTAAACAGATAACACACACACTGACACAAACACACACACACACACACACAAGTTGTTTATACTATACAAGTTGAACTATACAAATAAACACACACTGACACACACACACACACACACAAGTTGTATCATACTGACACGTATACACATTGAACTATACAGATAACACACACTGACACACACAGAGAGAGATACACACAGTCATGGCGAATGTGTGTGTGTGTGTGTGTGTGTGTGTGTGTGTGTGTATGTATGAATGTGTATGTGTATGTATAAATGGGTGTATGTGAGTGTGTATGTGTATGTGCGAATGTGTGTGTGTGTGTGTGTGTATATGTATATGTATGAATGGGTGTGTGCATGTGTGGATGTGTGTATGTGTATGTATAAATGGGTGTGTGTGTGTGTGGGTGAATGTGTATGAGTGTGTGGGTGTGTGTATGTGTGTCAGTGTGTGTATGTATATGTGTGTGTGTGTGTGTGTCAGTGTATCAGTGTGTCAGTGTGAGTGTGTGTCAGAGTATGTGTGTGTATGAATATATGTGTGAGTCAGTGATTACAGCGTTGCATTTGCTTGTTGTATTCGGACATGTTGTCGGGCCGAATTGAGCGCAGGAAGCGAATGTAGTCGTCGCTGTGAAACTTGGTCATCTCGTCCTGGGTGGCTTTATGAGGCCGCTGTATCAACACGCACACACACGCACACACACGCACACACACACACACAAACATATTACCAGGTGGAATTGTTCATCAAGCATAAACACAATTGTTCAAGAAGAAATGAGACATTACTGGAAGGCGGCAGTCACAAGCCTGTCTGACTCATTACTGCTGATACAACCAGTAATAACAACTAGTAAAAACAGTGAAGAGTACTCAGAAATCGCACGCAAATCAACACATTCACTTCAACATAAAACGCCCCTCCAAAGACACATATTGGCACACATGAACACGCGATACAATACATTTGGTACCGTCTGTGTGTGTGTGTGTGTCCACACGTCTCAATATAAAAGTGCGCATGCAAAAAGTCACGTGTGTTGAGTGAAAAAATATCGCAAGAATGGCCATCAAACTCACGTAAATTTCCATTTTTCTGTACAGTCCATAGTTGAGGAGGAGATTGTGCGTCATGCGAATTCTGTGCGGTTTCATCGGATGTCCCTGGCCATAGTAGTAGTTTCCCACGTCGCCTGACAAACAACCACATCGTTCCGTGTCAATATATTATCAAGTATTGTACTGCACCGATATTGTATCAGGTATCGTAAGGAATAAATATAGAAACCTAGAAAATAACCATGCAGGAAAATGACTAGATCAAGTAAACTAATATCGCATGGATTGAAAAGTTCACCGGCAATTATTAAAACGGTATGAATCACTTACTATCGTAATAATAACAAACACGTTTCTTATATCCAGACGATGACATTTTCAAAACGACCAAATAAACAAGCCACGCAAAACGACTGAGTGAGCCACAATCGTCGTCATATCAGCCGCTAGTAACGACATAGGGATTCCAGATCGTACACGAGTGCAATAAATAATATCCAGGTCGTTAAGCCCAATTTGTATACAGGTTCTTCGAAAATAATTCCTACACCAAGGTTTCGTGCAGTCGCTGGATTTGCCTGCTTGCAAATCATCTGGTGTAAATTTTAATTATCGAGACAAAAGCATGAGTGCCACTATTTGTGACGCAATTTTGACAATTACGGTGATACACTCGTGGGGGCTGCCCATTCATAGGGGGCTTCGACACCTCCACTGACTCTCCCTTTCGCGTGCACAATCACACTAATAAATAGCAAATATTTACATTATCGATCATTTGTCCCACTACGTCGTCATTGTTTCTCCCTGAACCTGGACTGGCCGCTCTCACACGGAGTTTCACAGAGTCATAGAGTCAGTGTGTAGTTTCTTGCTTGCTTGGTCAGAGTTAGTTTGTTTGGGTGCTTCGGTCGGTTTCGATCTTTTCACGCCATTTTCTGTCGCTACTGCGTAGGCTGTATAAGTTCGGTATACATAGGACTGATGCAGTGTTTCTGTGTGTGAATGAAATTGAATGATTTATCCAATCTAAATTGAATATTAAATCTTGGTCAGAATACTAGCCAAAATGGAGGCAGCACATGCCGCGCGCCGCACTGTGTCAAACACCGCTTGTAAGTCATCAACATCTCAGCCGGTCTCCACAACCAGATGGTGGATGAAAGTGTCGGTCTACGTGCTTGCCCTGCGGCCATGGTCGTTCTCGGCGTCCCTGGTTCCGGTTCTTCTCGGCACCGTGCTCGCTTATAAGGTAACCGAATGGCTAAAACACACACTTTGTGCACAAGTGGCCTGAGTTTCGTCTCCCTGGCAAAAGGTGCAACGGTTGAGTTCTTTCATCAAACGTGTTGCGTATGACGTATTGCCGCATGGAGGGTTTCGTGTGTGACGGATCATTTTAGTCGGAAAACGATGACTAACTATGTTGTTCCGTTAATTTCGAATGAACTTGTGTACAGCTAGAAAAAGTACAATTGTTTTTATGCGTGATAATTGTTTGGTAAAATGGCAATTTTGAACCAAGCTGCATGCTCACGTTGCAATTCGCATGATGCATTGTCGTCATGCGGCATCTTGGCTGCCAATTCAAACTTGAGCCAGAATAGGAGTGCATTCCAAGCAGTGGCGGCACCAGGATTTGTCATGTGGGGGGGGCTGTGGAAAAATGAGGAACTACAAAGAAGTTGCTCATGGTCGGGATTTTTTGGAGGGTTCCAGCTCATCTAAGCCTCCTTATGATGCCGCCACTGATTCCAAGACTCAAGTCAGTCGCTTGAGTCTCCCGCTCTCTAACTCACCTCATTGCAGTCTTGTCAAAGTGATCACTTGAGACGGGCGGTATATCGTGCGCAGGTGGCGGACGAGTTGTGCGTGTGCACGCTGCTGGTGACCGGCGTGACAGCGGCGGCCGTCCACGCTGCCGGCAATGTCGTCAACACGTTCTACGACTTTGCCCGCGGCGTCGACGCTGATCGACGCAGCGACGACCGCGTTCTCGTCGACCATCTGCTGTCCACCGACGAACTGGCAACTCTCGGCGCACTGCTCTATCTGGTCGGCTGCGCCGGTTTCGTCGTGTTGGCCGTTACAACTCCGGCGCGACTCGAGCACCTGGCGCTGCTGTTCTTCGGCGGTTTGTCCGGCTCGTTTTTGTACACGGGCGGTCTGGGACTGAAGTACGTGGGTCTCGGCGACCTGCTCGTGCTGGTCATATTCGGCCCGGTCAGTGTGTTGTTTGCCTATTTGACGCAGACGGGCTCCGCGCCGCCGGCCGCCGCGCTCGTCTACGCCGTGCCTCTGGCGCTCAACGCCGAGGCCATCGTGCACAGCAACAACACGCGCGACGTGCAGGCCGACCGACGCGCCGGAATCGTCACGCTGGCCATGACGCTCGGCCGGCAGATGTCGCTGCTGGTGTATGCCGTGCTGTTGTTTGCGCCCTACGTGATGTTGGCCGCCTGTGCCAGCGCTCACGGCTGCTGGTGGCTGCTGCTACCCTGTGTCACCATGCCGACGGCGTTCCGTGTCGAGCGCGAGTTTCGCACGAGCAGTATGAGCAGCACGCCGCAGCGCACGGCCCGATTGAGTGCGTGTCTCGGACTGTGCTACGTGTTGGGCATTGCTCTGTCCGACGCCACCAAACTGCCTCATCTCCACACACAGCCCCGCTGACAAGCTATTCCAAGTGACCAGAACGCAAAAATGGCGGGTATCGTTGAGGGAAGTTTATGGTATTGACCAGATGTGGTTAAGATGAACCAACGCCCACGTCCTAAACTTAGGTTGGATCTTTGAATTGTTGTTATTTACAGTGTTTAACCATGCTGTGTCGGTTATGCTACTTCCATGTGTGGCTTGTGCCTGACATAGTCGATGTTAGTGACGATATTGTTGGTCTGCTAACACTGCATTCAGAGAGCAAAAGATACCAGGGAACCATACTGATCTCACGGGGAATATGACGAATATGTCATTCTCAGGGAGGGCAAGCATATTGGCTGGCGTGTCGCGCGAATTCAACAATCAATTCAACGCCCATAATTATTATAATTCTGATTAGGCGACATCCCGCTTTTTTCAACTCGATTTTGGCCCAATCCGATGGTATTTCAAACTGGTGGTATTTTTGGAATCAAGATGTCTTTTGATTGTCTCTCGAGCCATTACAAACACTCAGTTGAAGTTTGTTTTGTTTATTTGCCAGAAAGCCGCTTATTCATCAGCGAATCAATAGCAGGAAAAAACTATTTTCATTCCAGATGACACCACGTCGAGAGAACAGTGTTGTTGTGTCGACTTTAATATTACACAACTGAAGCATGTAGAGCCGTTCTAAAAACTGGACCTGTATACGACAGGGCCGTTCTTGAACACTGGGCATGTCACAGGACCGTTCTAAGTGCTTGGTGTGAATAGCTGGTCGCCGCTGAACGTGCGTCGTTCCACTCCATCTGCCGTGATGACGGCCACGCGACAAACCCCGCCACTCGAACCGTCACGGTGAATGGCCAGCGAAACAGCTGATACAATACAACAACCAATGAACGAATTGTCACAATGAAATACTGCTGGTTCTCAACTATTAGAACCGGCTCCTACACCACACCGAGTGGACACAAATAGTCTTGCTAAGCAGAAAACAACGCCATTGCATGTGACGTTTTATGCAGCAAGTTCTCACCTTTTCTTATGAAATCGACGCATTCTTCGAGACTGAAGTCCTCGCGGTAGTTGGAGTCCAGATAGCCGTAGATGTAGGTGCTTCCTGAACCTCCCGATGCCACTTTTTGACGCACCATCATGCCTCCCAGCGGTATCGAGTATATCTGAAGCAGGTGTCAATCATTCATGCTAGTGTTATTTGTCGCAGTCCATTCATCGTGACAAATCACGAAAAACACGAGATTTAGTGTCGAAGGGAAAACAGTGGAATAGAAAAATGATACGAATATGCAAATACGAATTTGTTGGACTGTGTGGTGTAGTGGTTAGCACACCCGCCTCACAAGCGGGAGGTCCGTGGTTCGAATCCCGGCGAAGGTGATTTTCTCTGGGTGAATTATATAATCCAACAGTCCCTGTCCACCCAGCAGTAAATGGTACCAGATATCAGTCATGTGTTGTGTCATGCATTCTGGGTAGGTGGTCCTCTCTAATACATCTTCCGTCCTTGTGGCGCCATAGCGTGGAGAGGGTTGGTTCTGCGGTGGCAGCGAGCTACACGGGACACACCTGTGTGTTCATAACCTTCGATTTTTTCCCGTGTAGCAGCTGTCACTTGAGGCATTTAACCTTTACACAGAGAGATCAATTGCAGAAGCCGAATGCGTGAGTATTGATCCAACCAATGCTAGTATGCACATATGTGCACGAAATGTGTACAACACACAAACATACATACAGACAGACACACATGTCATATACATACAGGTGAACGCAAGTAGTTAGAACTAGAGTAGCCGATGCTAAACAGAACCGTTGCCTAAATGCTAGCTCATGCTCTTTATAGCTTCTGCACTCTTACAGTTCCATTATCAGTGTTATTAATTACAGGCAAGCACTATTACCACCCTGCGGTGACCCCATGTGTACCGGAAGCGCCCAAAGGAGGTAGAAAGTTCAAAAAAGAATTCTAGCGAGAAAAAGACAATGACAATAAACAATTCATCCGATAACATTTCATAATGCCACTCAGCCCACACTCCTCAATAAATAACAAAAATTAACAATAAATAAATTATACAACACACAAATACAACCAAGAATACACTGAAGGAATTTTCAGAATGAGAGAGAATCAAAGAACCAGAGGAAACACCAGGATAATGTTCAAGATGAGGTGGAAGATGTGAAGTGTCAGGTGTGATGTTAGAAGATGAGGTGCAGTGTTGGGTGGTAAATGCTAACAAGGTGAGAATTTTCGAAGCTCGTCTGGATAAGGCGTGGGGAAAACAAGAGTTAAAATTTAACTATCGATCGCGGATAACCCCCGCACCCGACCACCTGAGTGAGAAGTTGGATTTCTAGCTGGAGCCACAGGCGTAGACCTCTTCCAGAACGTCTTATGTGTGATAATAATAGTAGTAGTAAGAGGCACCTGTCCGCCCAGCTGTCGGTCATAGCCGGCACACAGAATCGACGCAGACAGCTGGTCGCGGTAATCGTAGCACAGCTCGCGGAACTTGTTGGCCACCAGCTTGACAGCTGCCGGTTTGCCAGTCTCCAGCTCATAGAACGACATGCGGTAGGTGACAATTTCGGCGAGCGCCTGAGTGTCGGCAGCCGAGCCGGAGCGGCAGCAGTACACGGTGTCGGTGACGCGCGTTATCTTGTTCGACACGCGGTTCGCAACGTACACCCTGACACACACACACACACACACACATACACGCGCGTGTAGATATGCATTACACATATTTGTAATGTTGTTTTAACAATTTATGTTGATTCATGGTGTGAATGTATTTATAACACATTGAAATTAATTAATATAATTATAATTAATTACAGATCGGAGAAGACCTGCGCCAGTGAGCGGGTGACGTAAAATTTCAGCAGAAATTAAACGACAGAAAAGCGAAGAATCGATTACACCAGTAATGAACAGCAACGAACCAAACCAAAAGAGTACAGGTGATAGTTTTCTTTGCGAGAAAGAAAAAACAAGATGGAGAAAAACAGCAAACAAAGCAAACAGCATCTAGATATAGTAGTGGAACATCAGGCAGTGCCGTTGAAAAGGCAACAGTCCCGCCATTCATCTGATCTGATAGGTGAACAAGGCATCAGCATACCCGGTGGAAGTTCGCGAGTCCGCACCAATCACAACTCCGCCTGGAAACTGGGCCGCCACAAGCGTTGTCTGCGTGCAAAAGAAATGCAGGAAATTTACAAATCTCGGTCAAATTTTTCATATACAAATACCTCAATTATATATATAAAAAACTGACGTATGAATCAACAATAAAACGCATAAACAAAGGAAGAAACCCATAAAACGCACGCACAAGCACTCACGCCCATATCGTGCGGTTCAGACGTCCACATTGGTGATTGCATGTTCGATCCGTTAGTAGCCACAGCCAGCATTTTGCAAGCACCTAAAACAAGATCAACTGACAATCAACAACAAAATAGACGTAACAACAATCGTGGTAAAACCCCCGAGGAATATTACGCAAACACGACGGTAACCAGTGTAAAATACACAAACCCATACAAAGGCAGAATTGTGACGACAGAAAAGCGATTGCAGAGAATCACTTGTCTGTG
The DNA here is from genome assembly GCA_916048095.2 of Sacculina carcini. NCBI lineage: Eukaryota > Metazoa > Arthropoda > Thecostraca > Sacculinidae > Sacculina > Sacculina carcini. The sequence continues at coordinate 1,089,867 of OU696591.1, read as the reverse complement.
GCAAAATTTATTGATGTAGAATAGTGAAAATACCTAAGTTTTAATGTGTTCAAAACGCTATTCGGCAATGACAAAGCGTCGCAATCTATTCGTTTTAGCCACACTAAGAGGTTCAATGGACAATTTACGTTATTAATCCAATGATTCTGTGAAAATTGATTTTTTGTCCCGCTAAGACGCATTTACGAGAATAAAATCTTCGAAAATTTGATGTTGTGATTTGAGCTTAAATATAGTCGATATATACAACCATTTTGGTGTAATAAACTTGAGTAATAAAGTTTTAGGTCTCTTGGCGATTTTCAATAAGAATCGATCATGTTTGAAAAAAAGGAAATTATTAAACTCGTAGTTTTTTTCGGATACTGTGTGGACAAGCGTGGACCGTCTTCCTGTATGATTTAGGCAGCGTTCTAAGCGTTTTGTTTGCTCCGTGGACCACGTGTTTTGTGGGACGAAGCGTGAGTTAATATGTTCTTCTTAATTACTGCCATTGAGAACTATGAAAACATATCTTGCCGAATATTTTTTATGTTGATAATTAAACATGGAAGTATTTAGCCATCGGTATTGCGACGCTTAAGGAGCCGTTTCTTTAACTTGTAAGTTCTCCATTTTATAGATATCCAATTTGAATCATGAATTCAAGTCAATTCGAATTAAGAACGTTTATTGGTATCAATTTATTACCCGACTGTCTACCTTTCCAAGTGGGCTGGGGTTTTATGAACGATGTGGTGATGTAATATTGGCCATGTGTATGTGGTAGCCGATTGGTAGTTTGTACAATCTCGCGTGGCTTAATGAGTAATGAGTATCTTGGGCCATGGGTATTCGATTCGTGTTCGTGCTGTTCGTGTTCTGTTCTAGGTTATAAGGGTTTTGCGAGACTCAATTGTTTGTTGGTGTCCAAAATTGTGATTAGAGTTGAAAGGAGTCAATTAGATTATATTAGAAAGGGAGATCGGGTAAAAGAAGGGGGCGATGGAGAAAGGGCGGGCATTGAGAACGAAAGAATGCAAAGAGTGTGGATTTTTTGGGAAGTTGAACGGGGAAGAGGTATGCAGGAGTTGTGAAGAGGAAAGAAGAGGGGAGAAATGTGGGAAGTGTGAGAAGAAAGTGAAGGACAATGAGCGGGCGGTGGTGTGCGATTTATGCGAATTATGGATTCACACGGAGTGTGAAAAGATGGGAAAACATGTATATGAGGAACTGAGAAAGAGCGAGCAAGCCTGGTTCTGTTCAAAATGCAAGGAGACCATTAAAAAGGATATGAAAGAAGCAAGAAAGGTGAAAAGAGACAACGAGGAAATGAAGGTTGAGCTGAAAAAAGTGAAGGAACAAAATGAGGGGGTGATGAGAAGGATCGAAAAATATGAAGACGATAGGGAAGGGAAGATCAGTGAAAGGCGGCAAAGATATGGCAAGGAAATAGAGGAGAATGGAGGCGAATTGGAAGAAATAAAAAGACAGCTGAAAGATGTACAAGCAATGGTAATGGGGATAGAAGAGAAATGGAAAAAACGAGAGGAGGAAATGCGAGACGAAATAACAACTAGAGTAGTGGAAATAATGGAAGAAAGAGACGAAAAGGCGAAAAGAAGGAATAATCTAGTCCTCTACAACTTGCAAGAGACTAAGGAAACAGAAGGGGAAATGCAGAAGGAACAGGATCGGATGGCATGTATGAAGATATTCAAGGAAGAACTAAATGTGGATGTGGACGAGATAGAGGATGTAGTGAGACTGGGAAGAAATGAGGAGCGTGGAGGAAAACCCAGGACACTGTTAGTGAAGATGAGAAATGCGGGAATCAAATGGGAGATAATAAAGCGAGCAAAACTACTGAAAGACGCAAAAGAGGAGGAGTACAGAAAGGTGTTTGTGTCACCAGATATGACTTACAAGGAAAGACAAGCTGAGAAAGAAGTGAGAGAGAAGCTGAGGGAAAAGAGGGAAAATAATGAACAAGGATGGTTTATAAAGAAAGGGCAGTTGATGAGGAAGGATTTTCGGTAAGGCGGAGTAGAGACAGAGACAACAACCAGAGGAAGAACGAAGTAAACATCAAATGTGTAAATATTCAAGGGTTAACAAATGTAAAGATAGGAGAGGTGGAACAGGTAATAGATAAGTACACAATAATGTGCCTAACTGAAACACAATTGAAAAGGGATCAAATAAATATTTCGGAAGACATCAAAAGGATAGGTAGTATGAGAGAAAACGGAGAAAAAAAGGGGGGAGGACTAATGATATTATGGAGAAAAGATGGGGAAATTTCAGTGGAACAAATAGAAACACGAGAAAGGGATATAATTTACGGTAAATGTGCATTCGGGGGATTTAGCTTTCTGATTGTTGCCGTATATTTTCCATGCGGAAACACGGACGAGAGTAAGCGGGAGGACATTAAAAAGGAAATAGAGGAAGAAATAGGAAGAAATAATGAAAATGCTTTACTAATAATAGGAGATTTTAACGGGCACATTGGCTCTATAGGGGAGCAAAAAGAGGATAAAGGAGGGGCTATCATTAACGAGTGGATAGACAAATACAATCTTATCTTGTTAAATGGGGATACAAGATGTCAGGGGGTGTACACGTGGCAAGGGAGAGGATCAAGAAGTGTCATAGATTTTGCATTGGCAAACAGAAAGCTGTACGAAAGGTTCAACAGAATGATAATAGATGATGAAAGAGAAACATTAGACATTTCTGATCATAACCTTTTAGAGGTGGTGCTCACAGGGAAGGAGGCAGATGGGAGATGCACAAAAGCTGAGACGATTGAGTACTACCGAAGGGACGGGGCATCATTGAAAGTGTACGTGGACGAAGTTGGGGAAAAATGTCAGAGGGTTAAAGAAATGGACATAACCAGATTAGAAAGAGCAATGATAGAATCAGCCGACAAAGTGCTGAAACGGACATACAAGAAGAGGGTGAGAGGGGACACGATGGAGCCAGTTTGGATGAATGAGGACATAAAGAAGGCAATAAAACTAAGAAAATGGATAAACAGGAGACGGAGGAATGCTGGAGACGAAAAGACAAAACAAAGGTTAGACGAAGAATATCAGAAACAGAAGAGAATAGTGCAATACCAAATCAAAGAGGAGATCTCACGGCACGAGGAAAAGATTACCAATGAAATAAGAAGTGGGAGAAATCAGAGTAAAAAATTATGGGAGAATATTAATAAGCTGAGAAGACAGGGTACGAAAAGGAATGAGGAAGTACGAGTATTCAAGGAGGGAGTGAGGCTGAGTCAGGAGGACACAATAATAGAGATTGAGGAGTTCTGGAAGAAAATCTACCAGAGAGACAATACTAGATTAGAAAAGGTGTGGAACGAAGAGAGACGACTGGAATATGAAATGAAGCTGGGAGAGGAAGGAACAGGGGTAATAACAACGAATGAGGGAGACAGATTACCCGGAGTGCTTAGAGAGCATCTGGATATGTGCGGGAAAATGGATTTGGAATGTAAGAAAATGAATGGGGACGAAATATCAATAGAGGAAATAAAAGATAGTTTGAAGAGTATAAAGAAGGGGAAAGCTGCGGGGCCAAATAGATTAAAGCCGGAGTTGTATAAGATTTTTCTGGAGAAGGATTCATGCATGGTAGCTCTAAGGGATAGTCTGAACCGAATAATGGAAAAGGGAGAAATTCCGGACGAATGGAAAGTGTCAAAAACGATTATGGTACCGAAAGTAAGCAGGCCGCAAGCGAAAGATTTAAGACCAATAACATTAACAGATGTTTCTTATAAGATATTCATGCGAATTATTAGTGAGAGGATAAATAACCACATGAGAAGAAATGAGGCTGAGAAGGACGAGCAGACGGGATTCACAAAGGGCAAAAGAATAGAAGATAATATATTTGTACTGCAATATTGCATAAGGAAGTCATACCAAAGGCGAAAAGAGTTATATGTAGCGTCAATAGACTTTAAAAAGGCATATGACAGTGTGAGGAGGGAAAAATTATTAGAGGCAATGATGAAATATAAAATAAACAGTAAAATAATAGAATGCGTGAAACGAATATACGAGAATGACAGAACATTGATAGGAACGGGTAAAAGCGAGGATATAGAGGTAGAAGTGAGGAACGGAATAAAACAAGGGTGCACATGCTCAACAACATTATTCAAACTGGTGACGTACATGATTTTAAGCGTACTCGAAAACAATGGCTGTGGATACGAGGATAAAGAGGTAAAAATTAATACATTATTTTTCGCAGATGATGGATTACAGATGTCAACAAATAAAGAACAAGCAAGCTTAAATATTAGGAATCTGATCAAAGTAAGTGCGGAATTCGGATTGGAAATAAACAAAGGAAAAAGTTGGTTCATAGTTTTCAACACAAGGGAGGATATGAAAGAAATAGAAGGTATACAGGTGACCAATAGCATCAAATACTTGGGGGTGACAGTTTGTAATAAGAAAGATTGTTTTCAGGAGTACAGAGAACAGATTATAACAAAGGCGAGGAAGATGGCGAATTTGACATACAGTGTAATTATGAGGAGCTGCAATAAAGTAATGATAGGCAAGACTTATTGGAAAGCTATAGTATTACCGTCCCTGCTGTATGGAACAAGTGTAGTGGAATTTAACAGGAATGAAATACAAAAACTGCAAAGCATAGAAAATAGTGTGTACAGAGTGATTTTGGGAGGCAGCCGATATACAGCACAGGAAGGTTTGAGGGGAGAAATAGGCGCAGCATCGTTTGAAGCAAGAATGGCAAGGAACAAGTTCAGCTATATAAACAGCACGCTGAAAGGAGGAAGAAATGATCTAGTTGAGAAGCTGATGAGGAATGGAAAAGAAGACAGGGAAGACATATGGAGTAGACATGTGGGGAAAATTATGGAAGACACCGGAATAACCTGGAAAACATTAGAAAATGCAACAAGATCGGAAGTGAATAGGATGGTGAAGACATGGGATACGAGGAAATGGAAGGAAGGAATGTTGGAAAAGTCAACCTTGGGAATATATAGGAACTATAGAGACGAAATAGGAAAGGTAGACTACATGTATGATAATAAACCGGCATCAGAATTTTTTTTTAGGGCTCGAACAAATTGTATGCAACTAAACAATAGGGCGTGGACAGAAGAAAACAAATGCCCGATGTGCGAAAATGAAAATGAAAATTTAGAGCATTTTATGTTGAAGTGTGAGGGATATGCAGATCTGAGGGAAAAGGTAGGGGCGTTGAGCGGACAGGGAGAGACAGCTGAAGAAGCCATAGGAAGAGCATTGTTTATGTTTGAAAACAAGGAAGAAATGGAAAAGGTGAAAGAGGGGTTGTATGGTTTTTGGAAAAGGAGGAAGAAAAGGGAGAATGGAATAAAAACAGAATAGAAACACGGAACGGACGAACAGGACGAACATATTGCTATTAAGTGATACAAATATGAGCGAAGAGGGGCCGTTGCAAAGGCTAACCCTCAACTTTTCATCTGATCTGATCTGAGTTTTCCAGCTCGTGTATTCGTACTTTTCTTTCATCTAGTTGTCTCTTGGTTTTTCAGGGAATTTTGCCACGATGGTTGACGGTGAGGGGTGAGTTGCAATTCGGTGCATATTTTTTACTCAACTTATAACTTGACTTATTTATTGGGTAAGGCTAATATTTTCAAGTTTGTGTATTAATTTATTTACATGTAGAGTTTTAAAAATATTGCGTTGATATCAAAGAAATGCTCCTAATAAATATAGCCTAATAATTGAATTTGCTTTCATAGACAAACGACTACAAAATGGGGTCATATTTTAAGGGTTCTTGTATGAATTGGCCGGGGGGTAATTTCTTGTCCGTTTGAGCGCCTTCACGTGCTGTGTTGGTCAGAGTTGAGGCTGCGGCTGCTGTGGCCGTCATGCCCGGTGAGGCGATGGACATTCACACGGCCGTGCAGGAGGTGCTCAAATGCTCGATGATCGTGGACGGGATGGTGCGCGGTCTGCGCGAGTCAGTGAAGGCGTTGGACAAGCGGCAGGCTCATTTGTGCATTCTGGCGGCCAACTGCGACGAGCCAGGCTACGTGAAACTGGTCGAGGCTCTGTGTGCCGAGCACAGCATCCCCATGTTCAAGGTGTGTGTTCTCTCATCGATTTGTAGTGCACAAGACTAGTGAAGAACTCGTCTGTCCCCGGCTTCCCGAGACCAGATCAATGTTTGAACCTGTTCTCATTCACCACTTCCGAATTGCATCGGTCAAATACTTTCGAAATTGCGGCATTCATTATTGTTTGTTGTTGTTGGTGTTTTAAGCGTGCATCAGCCAGTTTAGACTATATGGCGCACTCCATTGTGTGCCTGTCATAAGGAACACAGCGGATCGTTCCAACGATGTATTAGTAACGATAATATCGGATAAGTTACAAGACATGTAAATAGAAAACGTAAACATTAAGCGATTAACAATAACGAATTTAGTACATGAATAGAAATAGAATGGGAACATACAATATTGAACAAATTGAACAAAAAACACACCATTGCACAATAACTACACACCACGTAACATGCTGGCAACGTTTGCATCATATCCGCTTCATAACGACTATGTTGCCAAATTTCGCCAAACTCTTGTCCCACATGTGTTGACTCCCGGTAGACTCAAGCGGAGGTGTTGATGAACCAACCCGGGTCATTCATTATTGCTTATCAGTCAATTGTGGTGGGTATTCCGCGTGTGTGTTAATATTCCAAATAATTCATTCTTGTTCCGACAGGTGGACAACAATAAGAAGCTTGGCGAGTGGTCTGGTTTGTGCAAGATCGACCGCGAGGGCAAGGCCCGCAAGGTGGTTGGTTGTTCGTGTCTCGTGATCAAAGATTGGGGCGACGAAACTGCCGCACATGATACTCTCAAGGAGTACCTCAAGAGGAAAGCGAAGAACTGAGTTGTTTTACAATAAACATGTTTTGTTGGCCGGTGTTTTGTTCAAACATGAATAAATATGTTTACTTGTGATATGTTTGGTGTTTTTATCACAAAAACAATATTAACAAACACTGAATTATCAACACTTCTCACTACGACACCGCAATCCCTTTTTTCCCCGAAAACCAACTGATTTCCCGACATTGTTGATTCGTCCGTTGCCATGGCAACCAACTAGTCCACGATTACACAAATACACGAACTGTTAACACAACAATGTTGTCTCAATCAAGTCTGCCTGTATCAATTCCCCGAATTTTTTCCGGCGTATAAATTACACGATGATCATTACATGAATGTGCGGTAGATTGTTGGCGTCGGCCTAACTTGCGTAGTGTCTTCTGCGGCGCATTTCCTGGATTTTCACTTGTTCTATCATAGCTTCGATTTCAATTAAGTTTTGGCTGTGGATAAAGTAGTTTGGTAAAAATATGTAGAGAAGTAATAATATCTGCGAGTCAACTTGGCTTACTTGTTTCATATGCGGAGTGTTTTGTTCCACGGTGGTGCAATCGTGAATTTGTGTTGTGGATATTAGCCTGAATTATTTCATGTTTTTATGGTGCCTATTCGATATGTGGTTATTTTGCGATCTATTTCTCAGCGACACATTCAGGCGCAAGTGAATATTCGATTCTAGTATCGCCCATGTGGTTAGTGTGTGGTTGCAACAAATTTATTGGTCTACCGCTATGTGCAATTTAGTTGGATCAAATAGGTGCGTGGAGGTGATTCACTGTGGATTGATCTTGAACCATTAGAGGGCATTCACTGCTCTTTGAGTACAATATGGATCGTTTTGTTTCGTCATCAACCGCGTTGAATTTTGCCGAGTGTGAGTTGTGGCGGCAGAAGGGCGTGTGTCTGTATGACGGCGACAGCAAGAACACAGTGGACGGTGGGGCTGGCCTGCTGATTCTCACCAATCATCGTCTGTTGTGGCAGCCGGTGTCCGATGCTCGGGGATGTCTGGCGCTGTCTCTCTCGCTGGTCGTGTTGGTCGAGACTGAGGAGGCGTCCATGTTTCATAGCGCCAAGATCAAACTCACCTTGTCAGCCATAAATCAAGATGTACACTCCAGTGGCCGCGGCGCCCAAACATCCAACCACGTGCGGCTTTCGTTCCGCTCATCGGGCATGCGTCAGATGCACGGCCGACTGACGGCCGCCCTGGAGCGGTGTGACTGGCAGAAGACGGCCGGATTCGCTGCTCCGACCGCGTCCGGCCCGACTGCCGCCGCCGCCACAACTGGATGTCGAGCGGCCGGAATAGTCGGCATTGAAAAGCGTATGCTGGCGGCGCAGACCAGCAAGCAGCGCGAGATCAGTGGCGCGTTCGCCGACCTCGACCGTTTGATGACACAGGCGCGGAAAATGGTGGCCGTGGCGCGCCAGTTGTCCGAGCAGGTGCGCGAGCGTCGAGGCGCCATCACCGACGATGAAACCGTGCAGCTACAGGCGCACTTGCTGAGTCTGGGAGTGGAGAACGATGTGACCGAAGATGAGGAGCAACAGGACGAGAAGACGCGGATGACTGGCGGGTTCCATCATCAGCTGGCCCGGCAACTGAGCTCCAGTCTCGAGCCGGCGGTGCGAGCGGCCGGCGGCTTGATCACGCTGACGGACGCTTATTGCCGCGTCAATCGCGCGCGAGGACTGGAGTTGCTAGCGCCCGGCGATCTGCTCGCCGCATGTCGACTGATGCGTTCGCCGGGCGCGTGGCCGCTGCACTGCCGCACTCTGTCGTGTGGTGTGCGCGTGCTGCAGCTGCCCCAGCTGGACGACACGGCGGTGGTGGAGGAGACACGTCGACGTCTAGTCAGCGAGACGGCTTCTCAGCGCGGCCTCAGCAGTGAACGGCTGGCCAAACAAGCCGAGGTTCCTGTGCTGCTGGCTTCTCAGTGGCTGGATATGGCAGAAAAACGCGGCGTGGCTTGTCGTGATGACTCGCCCGAGGGTCTGGTGTTCTTCTTCAACAAGTTGCTGCATCCGGACACACAGGGAGGTGGTGTTCGAGAGGATGAGCGTGCAGTAGGGTGATTTAAATCCCATCTTCTCCAGGACTTTCTATGATATACTCCGTTGCATACGTGATTTCCCCTTGTTTATCACGCTTCACTGGCAAATGAGTGTGTATTTGAACTCCAGATGATATCACAGAGTAAATATGTCTGCGCTGATTTTAGTACGATTTCTCGTCATGATCACGGGCATCGCTAGACGCAAGCACCTCCAATTTTGATTTTTGTTGAAATTTTATAGTTTGTACACTAGGGTTTTTCTATTCTTATAACAAAGTGCGCAGTGTATTGTTGTTCTATTCATCGGATATTTTATCACGTCTATAATGGGTCTTCATCGTTTATTACGAATGATGGCAGAATATTGACCAAAATTTTCGCATTTTTCAGGGCCCATTTTGTCTTTACACCCCTATTTTGTCTTTACTTTTTTTTCTTCAAATTTTAGAGCATGTATACAAGAAAATTTCCAACATTACGGTGTAAATTGTTAGCGGGTACACCAAGTGGTTGAGGAGGAGTAGCTGACAGAAAATGGACCAAGGAGGGTGGGACAAACAAACAGACAGAGGATCTCTTATATATATTGCGTATTATTATGATCGAACAATATACGTCTTTATCGTTTATAAATTATTGATGTGCGAAGTTTGTATTAGTATTGAATTTCAATAATCAAAATATTCAATAGCGTGGTCAAAACGCCGCCGCATTTGGCAACACAGAAAATCAGCCATCTGGCAACACTGGGTACAAAAGTAGCCGTAGACAGGTGCGGCTGCTTAATTGAAATCTCACGGAGCTTGAAATCCGTGTGTGATCTTGTAATAACGTGGATACAACTTGGACAATATAATGAAAAATTCACGCGTGTCCTTGAAGCAGAGGTAGACCCAGTGTGCTTCTCACGAGACGCCGCGCAATTTTCTCAAACTGAGGCCTATCATCACGCCACATTTTCGCCGCGTCCACATTGGCTCCGCTCTCAACGTTCGGCTCTGTCAAACATCGCACGCGCCACATTCAGAGATCACGTGCATGACCGACTCCTGAAACCCTGACTCTCAAAAAATACCTCCAAAACCCCTTCAATACACGATCAAATATACATGACTAAACATGTCCTTGTACAATCTGTTTTTTGCATTTAGTACGCTGTAATTTCATGCTGATACAAATCACAGTGATAATAAATTATAAGCATGCTTAGATATTCTGTTTATTTGTACTGTGTTAGTTGTTACTCTGTGATGAGTGTTACTCCGCTGTTAATTGTTAATCTAGTGTTACTTTGTTAATTAAAAGGCTCCCTATTGCTCTCTTACTTCAAACATCATTTTAGTTGATAACTGTTCATCTGTGTTGAGCAGTAGCGCATCCAGAGTGCAATTTTGGGGGGCTGAATTATGTATGAGTGACTAGGTAGCGTGTGAAGATCATGACTTGGGACATTTTTCAATTATATATACACACGCACATTTACACACCTAATAATGTGCGAATATGTTCTGCGATAATGCTTATATCAACAAATACAACAAATATATTTTTATTGATTTCCTTTCGTGAACCTCTTGGTTATGAGAAGTTGATGCAAATATAGGGGGGGGGGGGGTTTCAGTCCAATGGGCCCCCCTCTGGATCGCCAGTGGTGTTGAGTGTTAGCCACGAGACACACTGACCAGCTAACATGCTGACTACGCTGAGCAAGATTTTCTCCACGCTCTGCACCGGACTCCATCGCTCTGCCGAGCTCTCGTACCCAGTAGGGTCGTCCCCTGGCGCGTGCAGTATCGATATACACACCGAGCCGTCCGCGTATACTGCATACAAGTACTCATTGTCACTAGCTGATTCGAATACCTCTATGAATCGTAACTGTGTGAAAAAGGATTTATCATACAATTGATATAATAATCACGTTATTAAATCAATAATTGCATATTATTTACACAAATATTTTAATTATGATACAAATTATACATTTGAAATAATGAAAATAGCATACATATGCAAACAGAACAGGTGAATGAATATTCAACTACGAGATGTTGACAAAAAATCGCACGTGATTCACATAGAAATATCTAGAAAAATGGCGTACTGTTTGGATGGAAGAGATCGCAACAGAAGCGCATTTTAGGTGGATTGAGCGGGTAGTCGGGAGGGAACTGTAGTTTGGCCGTGAAAACACCGTCCTCAAAACACGTGCCCTCAGGACCACTGACACATACATACATACACACTCAGTCGATATTGCTCTACAGAAGTGGTTCTCAAACATTTCAAGTGTTCGCACCTTATTTTCAAATCAGATGTCAGTGCTCAAGCCCCTGGATTTTGGATAACAATATTAAAAATGTAAAAACAAAAATAATTTTTCATTCAATGTTTATTCATACAGTTCAAAATTCCGGTAAAAATGTTGTTTTTCAACAAAAACATAAGCCATAGTTCAAACAGATATTTTCCTTAATTTTTACAGCACTGACTCTTAGAAACAAAGCTAATAACATCCCTAGTATATGCCAGCGCCCCAGTCCCTCATCTACAGGCCGTCAGCATAGCACACGTACAAACAAACCCAGCTAAGCTTCAGTACTGTTTATTGCATTGAAAATAGTTGACAATCTTTTACGCATCCTTATTGTTGCCTTTTAGTGTTATATTTTTGCTATCTTTTATCATATTTCGTAGAAAGACATGATAAGACAAGGTTTTATAGGAAAAAATTATGTTTCCATTAGAATATATGATAATTAGTGTAATCATTAGAATACACGATAAATAGTGCTAGGATTGTAAGCAGGACATATGGACAATTACGTTACAATTCTGATTTAATCGAAGCCGTTCATTAATCTAAATTAAATTATGATTAAAACATAACTATTACACACAATTCGTATAATTATGCAAACTTGGGTAGCGATGTTTGATTGGTGCAAAATTTTGGGTTGCTGTCCGAAAATAAAACGTTGAGAAGCACTGAACTGAGGTTGAAATACACGCACGTGATCAGAGCCTCCCACTCGAAGAAGTTCTCCTCGTTGGGAGGTCCTGCCAGGATGCCGTCCGGAGGGTCCAGAGTGAGTTCTGCCCAAACAATATTATTATTATTATTAGTGTTATTATTAATTACCGAATACGAGCACAAGCAGCAAAAACGTGCTAGATAACATATCACTCGCACATATTCGGAAATGCCCGAAAAAGTTTGGATATATTCACTATGGAAATACCGCTAATATTTACTGAGGAAACATAATTGTAGTTGTATGTGTGTGTGTGTGTGTGTGTGTGTGTGTGTTTGCACAGTGCTGCGTTTGCAGGGAGCTAGGTGCTCGGTATCACGTGGCGGTGATACCTAGGGTGTCATGTTGATGAGATCATCAGGTGACGTGTCGTGAGATGTGATGTGTGTGGGGAGTCGTGTTCGGGCAATGCCACCTAGAGTAATAGTCTAGGTGGTCTAGACCGGTGGTTCTCAACCTTTTTCTTGCCGTGGCTCCCTTAAACACAATGTGAGTCCTTGTGGCCCCCTAGAAGTCCTTGTGGCCTCATACACACATGGATCGTCGCGAGGCGATCAACAACAACAGAAACAACAGAAACAACACCACAACCGGAACACACGATTGAAATTCACAACATCATCAACAATAATATAACGTATTAAATTGTTTCAACAAATGTTTCGTGGCCCATGAGAAAATATGGTGGCCCTCATTTTTTAATTTCGTCCTATGACCCTTCAGAAAATTCCCGTGGCCCCCAAGGGGGACATATGGCCCACGTTGAGAAACACTGTTCTAAACTAATAATCTAGGTGGCGTTGGTTCGGGCGTGGTTGTTGATTGGTGCTCTCTTCTAGGCGCGCCTGTCTTTCAATACATTTCACTTATATTGTTCATTCACTTATATTGTTGTTTTAATGTTACAATAATGTTCTGTTGAGGCGATGTGTCAGGCAGGAATACAACCCTCACATTAGCGGGCCATTGATTGTATATTTTCTTATCGGATCTTCAAGTACTACATAACGCGTTCAAGAAAAATATAACTTACCAAAAAGTTATATTTTGTGTTAAATAAGTTAATAAATAGGTAGTTAAATAAGTTAATAAATAAGTTAAATAGTACTTCCCTACGCAGAGCCGTTGCGAGAAATTATGGCCCCCCCCGAAGGCAACACTTGGGGCCCCCATTGTGAATATTGAATGTCTTTATTAGACATAATCACATAATACGTGAAGCAAAGGGGATCCTCAACATTCGGGCCCCCCCAGCCGGGGGGTACGGGGGGCGGTTGCTACGGCTCTGTCCCTACGGACAATCATATACAAGGAATTTCTGGCAGTGAATTCGCACGTTTATACTCAGCCATGAGACGTCGTAATGCTGAACCAGCCATTTTCCCTGGCAAACAATGACGGACACACAAGCATTCACAAATATTAGTCACAAATATAGTAATGGCCATTTTTCATGGAACAAAAACAACGCAAAGTTTAACGTCATATGCCCAATACTGACACCGACATAATGTTTGTATAGATATTATATACGATACGGATAAATCTCGTTGATAGAATATACTACTTTGTAAATATCTCTCCAGCAAACGATATGTGTGGAGGTGCTTAATAATCGTTGGCAAGCGCTTGCAAACAATGATTCCCGAGTATATATTGTATTGCTATCACGTGAATAGATCAGAAAATCACAAATTGCACATATATTCCTCCCAGCACATCACTGCAAACACGATCACCGCCCAATTATGACAACTCGCAAACACGCGCATATAGAAATACACATCGATCCGTTGAAAAATCCTATTTGTCGAAACACACAAACCTAAAGCGAACAACACGTTCATAATTCATCAAAATAGAAAAATGCCCACACATTGAGCTCAATCGCAAGCATCTTGTATGTGAAATATCAACATCACGGATGAGAACAATTTCAAAACAGTAACAAGCCACAGCCTCTTCCAAACTGTGGCAATACTAAAGCTGGCCGATGTGCATTCTGTCAAGTACCATTGAACATAGTTACAGATGTTGTCATTTGTAGCCGTATTAAGGCATTTTGCCTCCAAAAAGTGTAGGATTGTGGGTAACGATGCTTGAATGAAAATTTAAGACAACCGTCTTTGAATCAGAGTGTTTGTGTCAGAGTGTAGACATTGGTGTTTGTGTCGAGTGATACACGTCCGTCGTCCAACAATTTGCCGAGGTGCTGCACTACGTTGATTCGTGCCGCGCGTCGCAGCCAAAACGGCTTGTCGCTGTACAGCCGAAGCACCAGTTGGTCTGGAGTCATCCCGCCGCTGCCGCCGCCGATGCTGGGCTGAACTGCAGTCGCGGCAGATGCAGATTCCAGCGCCTCGATAATTTGACGCTCTCGAGACATTCGGTGTTCAATGTACTCGTCCAGCTTGGCGCGTGGCTGAGTGACAATGGTGCCGTGACCCGGATAAATGACACGCGCGTCCAGCTGTCGTAGTGCATGCAGTGAGCGCATATAGTCAGGCAGGTCGGAGAAGACGGCCGTGCCCTCGCCCAGCACGCAGTCACCGCTGAACACCGCGTGCTCTTCAACTAGCAGCATGGCCACGTGGTCGCTCGTGTGACCGGGAGTGTGGAGCACTCGCAATGTTGCGCCTTCCACGCACAACTGCTCGTCGTCGCTGAGCGGCGCACCGTCACACACACCGTTCAGCGTGTGCTCGGGACACGGCCACTTGCGCACGTGGAGCGCGCCGAAAGCCTGCCGAAGGTCCGCTACACCGCCAACGTGGTCGGCATGCCAGTGAGTCAAGATCACCGACTGCAGTTCGCTTTGAGTCTCGTGCAAAACCGACTGCAGTCGTCGCACATATTCGGCAGAGCCGCCGCTGCCCGTGTCAATGAGCAGTCGATGACGACCCGTGCCAACCAGGTAGGTGTTGGTGCCCTGCAGGGTCATCGGACCCGGGTTGTCAGCTAGCACGCGCACCACGCGAGGAGACAGCTTGGTGATGGGCGGCAAGGCAGTGAGACCGGCCGGCACTAGCCACGAGTGCAGCCACCACTGCATGCGGTGCAGCAAGCGCCACATGTTCGTGGTGCTTCTCTCACACGCTTCAATAACAACGTGAATCAAGATGATGTTTCGTCATAAACAAGCAGCAGCTAGTGGATGGATAAAATCCAAAATACAAATCCCTATTCTCTACTTGGATTAATACTAGACAAAGGCAATTTTAAGTTATCATCTATATCCTTGAACGGACAAATTCAGGTGTTTTCATTGAAATACACACGCAAACGCCACATAATTGAACGAGAAATGATGTCATGTATAAATGCCAAGATTAATTATAAATTAGTATACTTGCGCGAGCACCAAGAATAATTGGATACAACTTAACCAATAGATAGCATGAAGATGCATAAAAAAGCCTACGCCATAGAAGTATTGAGCCGCATTGTTCATACGATCGATGTTGTTATTGATATTCCGTGTCCGTGTTGTTACTGTTGTTGTTGATGTAGGTATATAATGGTAATTTGAGCATCAATGGAGGTCGATGTTGTGCTGTCCCATATCTAATCTGCTGATAAGGACCTATTGAGCCCCCGTTCGCAAAAAATATTCTGATGTGACACATTGCAGCCACATATATCGGAAAAATGAGGCCTTCAAATGATACATGCGACATGAACAGAACCAGAACACGCATAAACCAACTGCCACACCCACCAGCTAATGCTTATATGTGAATTAACAATACAATTTCAATTTCAATTACGAAATATTGCCAACCTTTCGACTGAGAAACTTGTTGTTGTTGAAGACTGAGAAACTTTGTCACAACTGTCTACATTGTGCAGCGTTTGTAAGAAAAAATCCATCTATCAATAATAATTTAAAATAAGATATTTTTGCTAACTAAAGTATCATGTGTTATTTTTTAGCTGGAAAACAAATTTTTGTGGTTTTTCGAACTTTTCGCCCATAATGTCCAAGATATTTAATCGAGTAGTGCATGGAATATACTCGAACAATCACGACTTGCAGTATATCCAACGAGGTGTTTCGCTGTCCTTTGATCCGTCTGCATGCGCTTCTGATTTTCAGGCGGGTACACGTTTTTTATCAGTAATACTCAATGTTTATGATGCATTTACGCATTTGTTCTCCTGTTTCATTAAGTTTTCGGTATAAATACTTATTTACAACTTTTGAACTGGTGTTTAATGGAGTAAGATGTTTGTGGAATTGGACTGGTGTTTAATGAGTAAGTTTTTGTGTGCGGCAAGTGTTTTTAACTTTGGGACGAAAAATGTTGTGAAGGCATGTTTTTATGTCTGCCTGCGTGTTACAGCAATATAATCCATATGAGAGAAGAAAACTTGATGATAACAGTAGTATTTGTAGGGTATATTTTCTCGATAATCTCAACCCAGCTCACATGGGTCATTTTCGCTCCATTCATATATACCATATTGTGAGCGTGCTTAATATGTACTGTGTTTGTGTGTGTGACGCAGATTTTCTCGCTCATCGGCCGACACTCGCTTTTGTTCAACTTAGTTTTATTACGACATTTTCGACTTCATCAGCCAATTTAGACGAGACTAACTGGTCCATTTGCTGTTTGTGTCCAGTTCACTGTCTTTTTCTGTTTTCATCTCTGTTTCGTCGCTAGCTTCGCTCATCATCTTATTTTCGTCTATTGTGTCAGTGTCAGCGTATTCACAGCGTCATGTCAGAACCGGATTTGTATCGTATTCTCGGCGTTTCTCGATCTGCCAGCGATGATGAAATCAAGAAGGTCGGTCTCTCTTTCTCTGTCTCTGTCTCTGTCTCTCTCTCCTCCTCTCTCTCTCTTCAACACACACACACACACACAATCACTGCACTTAGTGGAGGAGTCAACGACCGTTTTGTAATGGGGCTTAGACAAAAATGACGCATTTGACTCAAAAAGGGACAATATTCGCGTATAGGAAGATGGAAGTGGTGTCTGCTGACACGGGGTAATTTTAATTTAATTGTCCATTATATATGCCAAATAGTGGCATATATTATGGAAAAAGGACAAGTTTGGCACACATGCAGCGGTAGTTTGGCTGAAAAAGTGGCCAGTTTGGCATTTTGGCTGATTTCGACGTGTGACTGGCAGTCGTACCGTCGTCTGGCCAAGGAGTTTCACCCGGACAAGAACGCAGATGCCGGCGACAAGTTCAAGGAAATCTCGTTCGCCTACGACGTGCTGAGCAACGCCGACAAGCGACAACTGTACGACACGCACGGACTGAAGGGGCTGCGCGAGGGCGGAGGTATGGACGCCAACGAGGATTTGTTGTCTCACTTCTTCGGCGGCGGTGGCATGGGCGGTCTAGGCGGGCTGTTTGGCATGGGCGGAATGGGAGGCATGTCAGGTCGGTCGCGAGGTCCCCGACGTGGCGAGGACACGGTCTACCCTCTCAAGTGAGATCTCAATCTCTCTCTCTCGCCATCTCTCAGACATTTCATCACATTAACTAGATACATTAACACACACACACACACACAATCTCTTGCACACAAATACACACACACACACACTAAAAGTGCTTTGTTTACCATCTTTAGAGCAACGTAGGCTAAGGGGCGACTACTTGATTAATATTTTAGACATAGAATAGGTATGCAAAAGTTAGATAGGGATGATTGTATAGTTTGGGATAATTCAGTCAAGAGGGGTCATGGAAAAAACTGAAAATGAATAGATGTTTAAGAGATGTTGAGAAGTATAGTTTCCCATATAGGTGTGTTGATGTCTGGAATCAGTTAGGGGAGAATATTGTAGGAGCTAATAGCGTAGGAGGATTTAAAGAGAGGCTGGATAGTGTGAAATACTGGTAATTTCAAGGAAGATAGGTTACTAGAGGGTTGGTTGGAGACAGGACAGTACGAGCACAGCTCATCTCCTGTGGCAAACAAATAGCTGAGTACAAATAGGTGAGTACACACACACACACATCTCACGCACATACCACACACGCGCAATCTCTTGCACACAAATACACACACAGACACACGTTACATTATTACATTACATTGCACATTTATGTCGCGCTTTTCACCCGAGGTTCTCAAAAATGCTCACACACATGCACACATATACAAACACAAAGCGGTCTAGCACACAAACACATTTACGTATGCAAAAACAAAACACACACAAGAACGACTGGATGAAAACTCTGCTGAAAAATAGTTATTATGATATGACACTTGTATTTGACTGAGTGTTTGTCTGTCTGTCTGTCTGTCTGTCACCGTGCCTGTATGTTGTCTGTCTATCCCCAGGGTCAGTCTGGAGGATCTGTACAACGGCAAGACATCGAAGCTGAAGCTGAACAAGAGCGTCATTTGCTCGGCGTGCGGGGGCAAGGGTGGCAGGGGCGGTGCCAGCGCCCGCACGTGCTCGGGCTGCAGCGGGCGCGGCTTCAAGATACAAATTCGGCCGCTGGGACCGGGCATGGTGCAGCAGAAACAGACGGTGTGTGGCGATTGTGGCGGCGAGGGCGAGACCATCAACGACAAGGACAAATGTCGCACGTGCCACGGCGCCAAAACCACCTCCACCGCCAAAATACTCGAGGTCAATCTCTGTCTCTCTCTCTTTATGTATGTTTGTGTTTGTATGTTTGTGTGCGTGTGTTTCTTTGTTCGTGTGTGTATGTGTTTGTATGTTTGTGTGTTTGCAGCGCCCTAGAGACCCCTAGGTGCAAGGAGCTATATAAATATCCTAATATAATGTGTCTGTCTGTGTGTGTATGCATATTCATACATGTGTGTGCGTGTATGTGTATGTCTGTATGTGCATGTGGCTCATAATGTGTAATTGATTGCCTTCGGCATGTTCATTAACAAAAGAACTAGAATACGCGTGGATGTTGGAACACTCAAGTCGCTTGCCAATTGTCTTTACACAATTGTCAACAGAGTGTGTGTGTGTGTGTGTGTAGGTTCACGTGGACAAGGGCATGCGAGATGGACAGAAGATAACGTTCAGAGACGAGGGCAACCAGAAGCCAGACGTGAAGCCAGGCGACGTGGTCGTTGTGCTGCAACAAAGCCCGCACGAAGTGTTCACACGACGTGGCAACGTCAGAACTCACTCACTGCTAGCCTATCCACTATACATCTCCGTCCACTATACGTGTTTGTGTGTTTCGTGTGTGTCCGTTTCTGTTTTCATATGTGTGTGTGTGCGATTGTGTATGTGTTTGACTCTTGTGCTTAAGTGTGTGTGTGTGTGTGTGTGTGTGTGTGTGTGTGAGAGCGTTTGTGAGATCTTCGAGTGAAAAGCGTCATATATTTGGCTTAATGTAATATAATGTGTTTGTATGTGTGTATTTGTTTGTGTGTGTGTGTGTTGGTGTCAGGATTTGGTGATGAAGAAGACGATCACGTTGTGCGAGTGTTTGTGCGGTTTCAGTATTCCCGTGCAACACCTGGACGGTCGCACTATTGTACTGCAGTCTGAGCCGGGCCAGGTCATCGCCCCAGGTCTCATTCACACACATCAACACTGCCTTTCATGTTCAGTGGGACGACGATCAATTAATTATTTATAATTTAATCATGGTTGATTTGGGATCATACAACACTATATACATTGTGTATTTTTATTTCACACTATTATATACGTGTAAATATATATATATGCATAAATTATCATTACATTCAATTATAATAATATTAGTATTGGTTATATTTATGTAAATAATATTTAATATAAACTATTTAACTTACTTAAGTTACTTTAATAATAGCTAGCACGTGTGTGGTGCTTGTTCGGCCAGGTTCATTGAAGGGCGTGCGTGGTGAGGGATTTCCCATTCACCGCAGTCCATTTGACAAGGGCAACTTGTACGTCAGCTTTGAGATCAACTTTCCCGACAACCACTGGACCAGCGCTTCAACGAAACAGCAGGACACTCAGACACAAGACGTGTTCAACAGACTCGAGGCGCTGTTGCCCGCACGTCAGCCGTTCGTGAGGCCGCCAGACTCGGAACACGTGGAAGATGTCAACCTGGATGATATGATTGGCGGCTCGAGGTGCCCCTCTTTCTCTCTCTCTGTCTCTCTCTCTCTGTCTCTTTCTCTCTCTCTCTGTCTCTGTCTCTCTCTCTCTCTCTGTGTCAGTGTGTGTATGTATGTGTCTGTGTCTGTCTGTGTGTGTGGGTGTCTGTCTGTGAGTTTCTGTGTGTGTGTGTGTGTAGGTGTGTGTGTGTCAGTCAGTGTGTAGGTGTATGTATGTCAGTGTGTGCGTGTGTGTCTGTGAGTTTCTGTGTGTGTGTGTGTAGGTGTATGTATATCAGTATGTGTGTGTGTCAGTCAGTGTGTGCGTGTATGTATGTCAGTGTGTGTGTGTGTGTCTGTGAGTTTCTGTGTGTGTGGGTGTCTGTCTGTGAGTTTCTGTGTGTGTGTGTGTGTGTAGGTGTATGTATGTCAGTATGTGTGTGTGTGTCAGTCAGTGTGTAGGTGTATGTAAGTCAGTGTGTGTGTTAGTCTGTGTGTATCAACTGTTTTGTCATTCAGACTACATGGGCAGAGCGCAATAAGTTATCACGTGCCAAATATAGACATATTTAATATATTAATTAAATTACGTCACATTATCACTTATTTATATTGAAATTATCACACAAACTCATGCAAATAATAACAATTCATTTATTGTGATTGTTAAATGCGCTTTTCGTTGCATTGTAAAATGAATAAAAGTGCATTTATACACCTGACACAGGCGGACACAGAGGGGGGCTGAAGCTCCCCCTAAATGTCCCCCCTAAATGTTTCTATCAACTCCTCATAAGGTCCACTAAGATGTCAATAAAAATATATTTCTGTAGAATTTATTGGTATAAGCCTTGTCGCAAAGCATATTGGCTTCATTTCGCGTGTATGTGTGTGCGTGTTTATATAATAGAAAAATGCCCCAAGTCATGACGTTCACACGCTACCTAGTCACTCATACACGTATTTCAGCCCAAAATTGCACTCTGGAACCGCCACTGTTGCGGGCTGCTTTTAAGGCTGGTTTGTGGTGTCACATTAGACGTGGCGGAGGAGGAGGCGGCGGTGCTGGTGAGGCTTATGATTCCGACGACGAGCAAGATGGACACTCTCACAGACCTGGCGTGCAGTGCGCCCATCAGTAGTCCTGCGTCTCTCTCTCTCTCTCTGTGTGTTTTCTCATCTGTTTTATCTGCCGTCTTTCTGCCGTGTGTGTGTGTTCTGTTTTTGCTTTCGCTTCTCTATTTTGTTGCACACTCGTGCCTGTTCGAGTATGTGTGTGTGTGTATGTGTGTGTTCAATAAATGTGGCATATCAGTGGTCGTCCAGCTTCGAGATTTGTTTGTACGTTGTATTGTTTGTCAGTTTGTGTGTGTGTGTGTGTGTGTGTGTATGATTATTACTGTGAATTGTTGGCTGGATTTTCTGCTGCGCGTGGTCAGGGATCATTTTCAACAGTGATTGTTTCCCCTTCTACCTCCCCTGACGGCGCTCACTAAACTTGGCTACCGAGTGGTGTCCTCGGTTCAAATCCGCTTCGTGGTAAAAATTTATCTTAACACTGGCGAATTTCGGCAATCTGTACTCACTTTGATATTTTGTTCTTGAACAACAGGTATCTAGCAAAACACTTGCACTAGCTTAACACTTAGCAAAACACTTGGTTATGTCTTTTCATTCATTTTTCCGTTGGTTAGATTTAGACAAGTGTTCTATGTATGTGTGTGTGGGCGTGTATCGGAATAAATTTGACACGTTATATTGAACTCATACAAACGCCAAATCCATTCATTCAGATTCTAGTGCGACTTCCATATGATGTTTACAGATAAAATACAAATAGCATCAGAGAGTGCCGTTGTAAAGGCCAAACTCTCGTCTCTGATCTGATCTGATGCCACTTGAAGACCTATCAAGTGAGGTCATCTGAGAACTGTTTTATTGAGATATCGATGTTTTGCGAGTAATTCAAATACTTGCTGAGTACATGGACAGATATTTTGCCCACCACTAAACCACCGATTTATGTCGTCATTTTTCTCGTCTCGCAATTGACTGCGAGAGTATTTTACAATGTCGAGTATAATTTACATTTTAAAGTGGAAATTACATCCAAGCGTGTCGTCTCTAAGAGAGAATCCTCTTGAATTCTCTTTTAGACAAAATGATTCTCCTATAAAGAATTTAACCAGGGTAGCCGCTCATTTTTCAACAACCCCATTTAGCATTTCATATGTCGCGAAAATTATTTGGCGAGTGCATAAGGCAGGCGGAAAAATTCATACCCAAATGAAGAATATCCTTAATGTGACCCTGCATCTGAGCCTAACCTGTGCTATATGCAGTAACCAATAACAACAACATTAATGTGACACCCCTGATATTATTCCACCAAACAACACGAAACATGTATTCAAACTATCAAAACAATTGAACGCATCAAACAAAACATTCAACTCGAAAAGAACAAATAATTCGCGACAGGGTGGAAGCAACCGCCGTCAAAAATCGTACCGACACTCACCATGAGGTTCTCAACACAAACAGTACGAAAAATTGAGCTAAATAAATGTACATGTATGAAAGAACGACGTAAAACCATAATACTGGCAAAACTGTACAAATACCTTAATAAATCACAACGTACAGATTGGAAGTCCCAAGTTATGTAGGACGAACAACCTGACGTCCTCGATACCGATTCCTTCATCAGAGTCAGGCGATGAGAAGTCCGCGAGGTAATGTTCTATTCTCTAGCATCAACTTGGATAAGCGTAGGAAATATTTTCAGCGACAAAATTATACGCGAGGTGGCGACATCAAGATATCTTCTTCGTCGTCATGATAACGATCACTGACTGAGGACACATCACTGGCCACGATAACTTCATCAAGGTCATCGTCCGTGGGCAGATTCGCATCTAAACTCGTCGTGTTAAATTCGCTACTGGTTGCCAGCTCCAAAATGTTGTTTCCTACGGCTGATTCCTCGTCTTGGGACTCTTTGCCACCACTCTTATTGCCCAGTGTAGGCTCCTGAATTTCTCCAACATCGTCATCCATGTCAGCGGTTGCGAGATCATGAAGATGAAGATCTTGAAGATCGCCATCTCCTTCGGCGGACTTCCAATCTTCATCATCTTGAGAGGCCCTAATATCATTATCTTTGTTGCTGGCTTCGTCTCCATCATCTCCAGGTTCTTCGTTGTTCTTGTCTGTCAGCGTAGAATCATCACCTCGACACAATCTGCTGTTGTCTTCATCAATGACCACTTGATCATCATCTTGAGATGATTCGATACCGTTTTTGTCCGCTGTCGTTTGGTTATTATTTCGGGACAATCTACCGACATCCTTGATGCTTGATTCTTGATCAACACTACGACGTCCAGCGTCATCATCGCTCTGACTCACCATCTCACTCGGAATCAAACCGTCGTCGCTTTCTTCCGTGACATCATACCGAGGAGATCGGTTCCCATCGACGTCATGGGTCATCTCGTCGTCAGATGGGGGCAGTTTGTCATTATCTTTGTCAATGGATGCTTCATCATCATCATGGGATATCCCAACACCATCCTCTTGACTCACCACCTGATTATCATCTTGAAGCGATCCTTCATCTTCACAATCCTTCACAGTCGCCAGTTGATCTTTGTCTTGGGACGCGCTGTGTTCTCGACCTGTAGCGGCGTCATTATCGGTGACCGAGACCTTGTCTCCTGTAGCCATGTCAATGACCTGTACCGTGTCATCATCGGCATTATCAGTACCTTCTTCGTCAGAACCACTGTCCGAATCTCTACCGTCAGAGTTGTCGTCGACATTGTTGCTGTTATGAGTGAAGAGCGTCTGCTGAACCGCCGGGTCAACCTCAGCGAACAGAGAAGACACTTCGTCCTGGATTACACACACAAACACGCATCGAAAACTTACTCATACGTCAACACACACGCACGCAAAAACACTCGCCAACACTGAAAAAACATCTTAACACTCCAGAGAGCTTCTACCAATATTACAAACAAACAATGACGAAAACAAATATTGAAATGATTGAAAAACACGAATAGAAAGTAAAGAACAACCAACATTGAGAAGATGGAACTATCGAAGAGAACTTGGTAAACGACGAAAACTAAACGAAAGAAAAATATAAACAAAGCGAGCAAGAAAAGAGGACGCGCAGGAAGAGAGGACATGGATGGACACCTGTTCTGCTGTGTCGGATATGAGTTGCTCGAGCGAGTGGTCGGGCAGCTCGGTGACAAACACTCGCATCTGCTGCATGCGCGTGAATCCGTCGACGTGCAGCTGTCGTGGCGGACGGAAGTGCAGTCGGCGATGCTCGCGCGTCAAGTAGCTGAGAGAGCAAGAGTAGTCGCAATGACCACACCAACCTGTCTCCCACACACGCGCACACACAGGTGCAGGAAGATCGAAATACAACCGAAGTGCACACGGATTAGACAAATTTGGACGACCACGATCACATAATGAACTCAAAAATTAATAGTAACTACCACGCAAGACAAGGATTTTGGGCATTGAGTTTAGAACAGAACGCACTCGAGAACGCCTATGTTGTCAGTTGTGTTCAAGCCAGTCGCTCTGTGCAATGTAGAATGTCAATGTAATGTATGTCGTTAATTTTGATTGATTTTGATTTTGTCTTTGCCCCAAGTGTGACCTTAACTCGTATTCTGTTCAATCAAAGTTGATTTTTTCATTGGAATTCTATTTTACCATTTCATTGGCACACAAGTGAAAATATTAGTGTATTCAAACGAAGACTGAAGACTTTTTACCAAATGTTACGGTTTAAATTGTATGAAAATCCAGTAATCACAGAGTTATAGACATAATCAATTCGTGGTGATTTTTTTGGAGGTCCTGCAGAGCACTGTCACAGGTGGAACAGGACCGCGAACTTACTAACAAATTGTGACTGCTAAATAATATCATTTAGTTCTTCGATCCGCTATTTTTGTATGTTTAGCGATGAATGGAAAAAGATGTGACGTTTGTGGCGCAAAGGTTTTTGGCAGTTTTTGCTGAATGGATTGAAATTTCAGCTTTTGGGGAGTGTTTGCTGTAGCACTTGTGTGAGTATTGTGTGGTAAAAAATTAATAGTAACGATAATATATAACGGTAATATAAATTAATAGCGACGGTAATATTTAACGGTAATATAAATTAATAGTGACGGTAACAACTGCGCGCTCACCTGATGCTGGCACTGGTTTGCTGCCACCACCAACACCGTGCAGTTGGGGCTGAGAAACGCCCGGATGACGTAGACTGTGGCCGTCCCTCTGATCTCGGCGCTGACTGGCGTACGGACACCAGTCGCACGTGAACCAGCGTCGAGCCGCCGCCTCGCCGCTCTCTGTCGGTATACGGGATACTTGTCACAGGACCGCCACTTTGCAAGAAATTAGCTCAAAATGAAAGTTCAATTTGTACGAAATTAGTTGAAATCAAAATTAATTGGTTACACAACGAGTAATGCAATTTATTAATTAAATATTAATGAACACGCATCGAAAAATGTATTTAACTTGCTTTGGTATATCACTACATATACAAAGAACTACGTATTATAAAAGAAGAAAGAATACCTTTATTGATGTTGTCCCGTTTTCTTTGTTCTTTGAGTTGGTCCAAAATAACCTGCTGTTTTTCCACACTACTCATTTCCGGAGGACCGCTGTATACCGTCTTGGTAACACCACTATCCACACTAAAATCACCTGACACACGCACAAAATTATAAACGATTACAAATCCTTTATTTTAATTATTGTATATTTTATACGATTTTACGATTATAAACAAATTAGACAATTATGCGATTTTTATAAATATACGATCATAAAAAATAATTCAATTAAATACTACTCGTTATAATTATAGTATCACAATAAATTATCAATTAGCGCAAAAACAACAAATGGATAAGATAGATAAACGGGTAAAAACTGTTCACCTGCGCTAATCGAAGCGACAAGTTCGTCAGTCGAGAGGAGCGTTGCTCGAGGAGTGGCTGGCAATACAACTCCATGACTGACCATGTGTGTCACGTGCACCTGGTAGCTCTTGGTCACGTGGTCACACACGGTGCACTTGTGACGCGAGGGCAGCGCGTGCTGCATCACGTGGCGCACGTACGTATCGCGCTTGGCCACCACTGTCGAACAGATGGCACATTGGTAGCGCGAGCCGGCCGACTCTGACGCAGCGGCGGCGACGACCACCACCGTCTGCTGCTGCTGTCGAACCTGACAGTCGAGCTTGTGTTTGAGCAGATCCACCCCGGAAACAGGCACACTGTCTCCACTGGAAGCGCGGCGTGAACCGCTCTCGCCTGACATTGATTTCGCCTCGTCAACGCCGCCGTCGTCGACGACTTCATGCACGGCCATGTGTCTGGCCAAGGTGCCGGCGGACTTGACGGCATAGTCGCACAAGTTGCAGCGAAACGGCAGTCCGCTGTTGTGCAGTTGCACGTGACAACGCAGCGACGCCTCCTTGACGAAGCGCGCCGGACACCGATGACAGGCGAACCGACGTCGCAACTTATCGGGCAGTTGAGGCGGAGGTGGCGGCGGCGGACACGGAGACGGAGCGTTAGATTTATCCGGCTCACCGGACACGGAGGCAGTCAGGTCGGCGGACGGAGGGAAGAGCGGCGAGAATTTGTACGAGCCTAGCAGCGAGAGAGAGCGGCAGCGGTACTCGCGCGAGTGCACGTTCTTGTGCGCGCGCAAATGCTGGCCCTGACGCGCCGCGTAGCAGCACTCGTCGCACGCATACGGCAGGTCGGAGCCGTGGAAGCGCGCGTGAATCGCAATTTCCTTCTGGTGAAAAAAGCGGCCCGGGCACTTGGCGCAGAAGAACAGCGTGCGTCGCTGCTGTGGTGGTTGCCGTTCAGAAGATGTGGCGGTTGGGACTGCCGTGGCTTCAGTTCCAACATCACCCTCGACCACCTGCTGGACCGAAACGTCGTGCTGGACGATGCTAGCCAGCTGCCGTTCTGCCGGTGTATGAACGTCGGCCAGGGCGTAGATCAGTCCCAACGAGTGACGATGCACCAGGAGATGCGCCTCGAGAATAGGACTGCTTATGCTGACGTAGTTGCAGTGCGGACATCGTCGGTTGTACACGGGATCCTTGCAGGCGTGCATCAGTTCGTGACTTTCAATGTAGCTGCGTCGCACGTTGACGTGTGGACAGTGACGACACTTGAACATGACGAAGAATCTTCCGTCTCGCCACACCCACACCAGAGGAACGGCGTCCAGATGTCGGGTGCGTTGGTCAGAGAGTAGTGGCGTGCTGGACGGAGGCTTGGTCCAGATCCTGCCTCCACGCAGTCGCCGGGGAACGAGATCATCATCCGGCTTGTCATCATCATCATCATCATGGAGGACGACATGGACATCCTGACTCTGCTCGCCAACATTCTGCTGGTCGCAATCACTCTCCATCACAGACACATCATTTTGCTGAAGACCGCCGCAATGACGTTGCTCAACTTGCTCCTGTGTCGACTCTGCTGCGACAGTCGAGTTTTTCACGCGCAGTCCGTGTAGTCGCACGTGATCGTCAAGATGTTGCAGCTGGAAGACTCCGAACGAGCAGCATGGACACATATGCCTCTGACCGCGTCGTGCGTGGTACTGTCGGTGTGACAATAGCTGCGTCTTATTGGCGCTGCTGAACGGACAGTGCAGACAGCGATACGGCACCGACTTATCCTGTTCTGTCTCGTCGGCAAAACGCTCAAATCGCACGCGACTATTAGTCGAATCCACCTGACACGCACACACACGCACACACACACGAGGTCGTATTGTCATTCAGTTTCGTAACAATAGTGTATCATTACCGGGAAGTTTTGTTGTCATCAGACAAATCAGAAAAACAATGAACCAGGTATATACACGAATCCCCGTTGAGAGGAATATATAAATGAATGACAATAAATAGTGATAAATGAGAATAATAATAAATAATAATATTATTAAGTAAAAACAAACGAGACAGAAGAGAACAATGAGAAAGAATTGTAGCATAAACGACATCTAAATAATGAGGAGAGACGGTTCAGAAAACGGCGGGTTCAGCTCACTTTGTTTGAGTTAAGATGACTTGGCGATGATTTCTCGTGTAGAATCATGTGTTGTGCCAAAGCTCTGCGCATAGAGACAAAATCAAGATAAGATCCAGTACAAACACACACATACACACTCGTATAAATGTTTGACAAATATGTCCTAAAGGAGCGCGTTCTAAAGCCAGCTATGCTCGTTTGCAGGAGTGTGGTTGGTCATTCATACTGGGAGTTATTGCGGCGAGACAAAGAACAGCTTTATAAACTGTCATCCCATCTCCCCCAGAACGACAGACAGACACGAAGATTACGCTTTCATGTATCATCAACAAAGCACGGGTCATTGGTGTGTGCGTGTGTGTCTCACTTGTTGGTGCTGACATAGAAGTCACAGTAGCGGCAACGTAGCGGCGCATCGGCCGAGGGAACGTGGTGTTGCACGTGACACCACATCTTGTGCTCCTGATCCACATGACACGTGAACGGACACAGCCGACAAGTCATCGAATCACCTGACACCATCATAAACATCCGGTACCATCACTTCAAACATCAATCCATCACTTCAAACCTCAATCCATCACAATCCATCACTTCAAACCTCAATCCATCACAATCCATCACGTCAAACCTCAATCCATCACAATACATCACTTCAAACCTCAGTCCATTATAAACCAACACTTAAAACCTAAGTCATAACATAACATAATCCATCACTTCAAACCTCAATCCATCACTTCAAACCTCAATCCATGATAAACCATCACTTGAAACCTCAATCCATCACAATCCATCACTTCAAACCTCAGTCCATCATAAACCATCACTTCAAACCTCAATCCATCACAATCCATCACAATCCATCACTTCAAACCTCAGTCCATCATAAACCATCACTTCAAACCTCAATCCATCACCAACCATCACTTCAAACCTCAGTCTATCATAACCCCTCACTTCGAACCTCAGTCCATCATAAACCATCACTTCAAACCTCAATCCATCATAAACCGTCACTTCAAACCTCAGTCCATCATAAACCATCACTTCAAACCTCAATCCATCACTTCAAACCTCAATCCATCACAATCCATCACTTCAAACCTCAGTCCATTATGAACCATCACTTCAAACCCCAATCCATCATAAACCATCACTTCAAACCTCAGTCCATCATAAACCATCACTTCAAACCTCAATCCATCATAAACCATCACTTCAAACCTCAATGTATCATACACCGTCATTTGAAACCTCAATACATCACAAATGATAATTGCCAAGAATGAAACACAGACACGATACCCCAAAAAAATATTCTCCCTTTACGATTCATGGGAAATGTTTGCTGAAAGGTTTGAAAGCCCCGTAAGGTTTGAAAGACCAAAATAATAGCAGTTTCATGAAAGATCATTTGCATCTGCATTCTGAAATCTATTTTCCCCGAAATACAACCGATATCGTAGTGTTCAATGATGTGCTGAAGAGAGATAACGACTGTGACGAAGCGAAACAGCTGTTGGCACCTGAATCATTGATCACGGGAGACGTGGAGGAGTCTGT
Organism: Sacculina carcini; assembly: GCA_916048095.2. Lineage (NCBI taxonomy): Eukaryota > Metazoa > Arthropoda > Thecostraca > Sacculinidae > Sacculina > Sacculina carcini. The sequence goes on along the minus strand of OU696591.1, from coordinate 1,060,111 downwards.
GTAGAGTTGCCGATCCAGGCTGGTCACTCCCTTCTTCACCAGCGATACAACTCCGCCATGCTTGTTGCGACAATGACGCTGACAATCCATCAAACACACACACACACAGACATACACACAGACATACACACACACACACACACACACACACACACACACACACACACACACACAAACACACACACAGACATACACACACGAGCCAGCGCATAACGATTTGTCAGTCCAACGATATTTTAATGTTGCTGTGGAGTGTATTGGATTGGTGACTTCCTCGCTTTACTACGTTGAGATTAAACAGTTGAGTCTGTTCTGCTGTCACGTTTGCAAAACCACGGCACAACTCTTGAAAATAAATATGAAACATTAGCGCGCAAATTGTGAATCAAGAGCGTAGGTGAATCCTTGGAGGCGTGTGCCTGGAAATCGATGTGATACACACAATGGAAAACATGATGTGATACACACAATGGAGAACATGATGTGATACACACAATGGAAAACATGATGTGATACACACAATGGAGAACGTACACACCGCTTCAGCCTGTATTTGACAAGGCAAACAGCACAACTGGAGTAACTAATCAACACAGACTTCGTCAAAACGGAGGTACCATCGGCATCCATTCAAAATGAATGCACGTGCGTTCAAATATGCTGACAACCTCAAACAAGCTGGTGGGTTAAACGCGTAATGCACGATCTGGTATGTTTCACTGGGTTACCTCTCGCCTTCTGCATATGGGCAATTTTATAACAACCAAACTGTACTTGTCGGGGACGGTCATGTTCCACTCCTCATTCAGTGACATTATGGAGATTATGGTTCCACTCAACACATGGACATATGACATATGGACATTATGGTTCCACTCCTCATTCAGGAGTGACATTATGGAGTGTTATCGGATGATGGTTTATTATTTATTGTTATTTATTTATTATTTTCTTTTTAACTCTCTTTCTAGACTTTTTTCTTTTAGACTTTTTTTCTTTTCGAACTCTCTTTCTCTCTGAATCTTTTGGGCGCTTCCGGTACATGGGGCCACCTTAGGGTGGTAATAGTGCTTGCACTCTTCCCATGCTACTGGATTTGACTGTAATTAATAATAATAATAATAATTCCTCGAGGGATGTATTTCCTCCACGCTCAAGACCTACGTCTCTGAGTCAACGTTTGCTAAAGGTTCGTAACAACCAAAAAGCTGAATAAGTATATAATTACATTATTATTATAATATAAATTGATTAAATATAAATTAATAGAGCTTAATAGAATATTATTTCATACAATTTAATAGAATTAAACAAAATAGAATAAAATTTCATACAATTTAAAAGAATTAAATTTTATATAATATAATTTGATATAGGTTAGTTTGATATAATTTAATTTAACTTACCTAAAAGTAGTTCTCACTTCATTGATAACTTGTCTAAATAACTTCATCAATCGAAGTGTGTCCGACTGGACATACAGAGATGTTGTAGAAATGATGTTCGCCAGAAATTAGGGAAATTTTCAGTTCAGACGAAGAGCAGAAATAGATTAAGCTTGCGGATGGCTAGAGGAAGACATTTGTGTTGTTTTGTAGTCGAACTATATTCCTACTCATCGAGAATATATTGCTCAGCTGGTTAGTGATCCCTTGATGTCGAGCGGCCCAGGGCCCGGGACCTTCGATTCTCTCCATTACTACGGTCCTGATTAACCAAATGGGTTAACCTCTTCAACCAACTCTTCTTTCTATATCTTCTCCATTCTTCTTAGATACTCTCTTATTGTACAAAAATTTACCGATGAAGAAAAGCGGCATAAAAGTGGCACCGCAAAATGGAAATGATTCTGGAGAGAAAAAAGTGTCAGGATTGAATATAGCAAGTGTCCATTGATCAATCAAGTGTCCGCATTCGAAGCACCAGCGTAGATGCATAAATTATAGAACTGTCAAAGTGGCACCATAAACAAAAAAAGCACGATATCGAAGAGATGATGTATCAAGCAACACTCACTTGAATAACGCTCTCCCAGTTGGACGATTTGCCACAATGTCCACAACTGAACCTGTCGACGTTGGAGTGCTGCGCTACATGAACCATCATCGAACGCTTGTCTCTGTGTCTGCAACGAGGAAAACCACCAGCCGTCAATTACGATACAGCAAGCGAGAAAATGGCGCAACAAAACAACATTACTGATGAGGAAATTAAAATATACAATGATACACGGAATGTGATATATATCGCGGCTGAAAAATATGCACGATCGGTTTTCAAACAATAAATCAAGTTCAGGATGCATTGCAACATGATCTGGTGGCATATGCTTGGTTTTAGACAGCTAAATATCAATATAAACGAAAATAAATTATGAACCATGAAATATGCCGCAGAGCTTCGAATTCAAGAATGATGAAAAAACTGAGAGAATCAAAATAATGCAATATTGTTGAATTGCTCACTTGAATGGGCATTTTTTGCACTTCCAGAGAGTCGTCTTCTTGCTGATAGACGGCGGAGGTGTTGAACGAGCCGTCTGAAGGTCAGGGGGAGGTTCCGGAAGAATAATGGCCGTGTTTTCACTAGTAAGACCCATCGCGGCCAGAGTTGGGTCCATCTGCTTCAGACTCTCCAGGCTTGGAGTGACAGACGTTGAAGTTACGATTCTATTAGGTCTCCAAGACAACGGAGCATCGGCACGAGGGTTTACACTCCCTCCTAGCAAGTGACCATTCACAGTCACGTTAGGCAAAATGGGCAATCGCACACCCTGGACAACTGGAAATCTGACAGTCGATGAAAACTGTGGTGGACGAGGAAGACCGGGTGCTGCAGCGACATTCACAGCGCCGATAGATTGGTTGGCTTTCACCGGCGAGTTGGGGACTGGAGTCATACCCAATCCAGACCCATACAGCGCTTCGATTGGCTGAAGATTTCCCGGATGAAATCCCGGCAGAGCGTCAGACGAACGTCGCAAAACAGGCGGACTTGACACAAGACGCCTCTTCAAAGGAGAAGTCTCCTGTGGCTTCCACTGCAACCCTTCTTCAACTTCCATCATCTTCAAATAACCGTCGTATTTGCTATAATCACGAGCGCGACTTTCTTCTCGAATAATCACTTGACCATTCAGATGATCGGGATCCTTGGATGCCCTTAGACGGATATGTTTAGTGATATCCCACCGCCAATTGGAGCGGTAGAAACATATCGAACACTCGTAAGGTCGAGCGTTCATATGACCAACCATGTGAACATGAAACCTGGAGGCAGTGATAGACCAAAAAGTGCAATGAGGGCATTTGTAAACTTGACGCTTCACCAAATCGGTGCACTTAACTCGAGCAGACAATTTGCCACTCGCAAAAGAAGCCTCAGAAGAAGTGAGGCCGTTGGCCAAACTTCTTGAACCAGTACGAAAAGCAGCGGCATCGGTAGACTGCTCCCCAGTGGCGAGAACGATTTTCTCTTCTAGAATTTCTATGTCGTCATCATTGGCAAATTGGCCGTTATCTGCATTGCCTTCGTTTTCGGGAGATTTTCCAGTCACACATGGAGCTTGAAGACACGTCCTCTTGTGAATACGCAAGCCTTCAGTAGTTTTGCATCTTTGACGACAGTAAGGACATCTAGTAGAAGACGACATTAGACTAGCCGTGGTCTTAGTCGGTGACGATACTGGCTCGGAAATGTTGTCACGACCCACTGAGCTATTTGAGGCCGTCAATTTCTTGTTGAACAGTTTATCGAGAATGGAACAAGACCTTGAACTGGAATCCGAAATCGATGATCTCGTTTGCGCGTTGTTTACAGTTGGATCAGTCAATGTAGCGTCTACCACAGACACATTGTTCGTAGATAGCGGAATCAAGCAAGGAAGTGGACGTTTTTTAGAAGTTTTGTCATTGTTTGATGTTGCGTCAGTTTCAGTGAGGAGCACATCTTCTGTTATGGACACCAAGGAACCACCAGTGAACAATTTTGCCAATCCACTGCAACGAATCAACCCACGCTTTTCGCCGTCTTCTGGCTCCTGATTTTCAGTCGACTTATTTCTGGCACCGGCACGACTGGTCGACCTTGATCCATTCTCATCCCCACTGTCAGCATTTAGCGTCTCCGCTTGACTGTCGGCAACATTTTCGGCAGGCGAAACCGACTGACCATTATACCCATTACCATTTTCATCAGAATCGGTATTTGCACTTATTTCTTCACCTCTGATGACCACCACTCCCTCGCTATCAAGAACTTCTAATTTCATTTCATCAGCCTGTATCACACCATCACATTTTCCTGATGTGCTGCGAACTCCACCATATTTAGCATGATGATGTTCGGAGTGAAATTTCAAACTACGAAGCATATTCGCCGAGAAGGAACACTTGCTGCATCGATACTTTCCTTTCTTACTGTGATTGCGCATGTGCCTTTCCAAGTTGGCTTTATACGGTGAACAAAACTCGCACATTGGGCAATTCATCACCGGCAATGTGTGATACTTCAAGTGCTTCTTGTACATGAGGTACGATTTGGTAGTGAAAACACACTGCTCACATCGGTATACCTTCTTCGAAGCAGTAAACGGCTTTTGCTTTGCAGACGAACAAACTACCGAACCCGAAAATGATTCATCATTTTCTGCCAAAACAGCTCCATTTTCCGAAGAATCTGCATCCAAAAACGACTCGTCAAAATCCTCAAAATCAGCAGAGAACATGAGTTCATCAGCATCTTCGGGCAGTTCCTCAGCGGAAAGCATCTCGGAACTGTGACCAGTTGACGCTTGATGCTCAGCCAACGTGTATTCACTGCTTCCCGTAAACTCACACTCCGTGCACTGATAAACCATCGTCATGCTGCCTCACAAACATCAGGTGGAACTGCCCAATGTGAGCGGGCGAGCGAGTGCGCAAACGCACCGAAACGATCGGATTGTGAACCGACCAACGCCTCTTCCACACACAGACGCTATCCAACGTTGTCTGGAGTCACCACCACCTCTCACTTAACGCTGAATGCTGAATTTCTGCAAAGCAAACCACAACGCTGCTTACAAACGCGAATAGAAACAGGGTGTAATACACACTACTGAGAACGACCAAGCATACACATACACACACGCGCGCTAAGAACACCACACAGCGTGAAGGCCTGACAGAACCCACAGACAGACACACATGGTGAAATCCTATCGAGCGCGCGCTCACACGCGCACCTCTCACAAACACACGCACACAGTCCACCGACGTCAACTGGGAGCGAGGCAGAGCATCGGATGAGAGGGACCGCTGAAGACACTACTAGCGCCACCTAGTGTGGTGGCAGCAAACTTGAAACAAGACTCGCAAGACCGTTGTACACCGTGAAGCTGAACGTACGAAGCTGAGCGTCCGTTGGTTGGACGGTGAGACAACACCGAGTGGTGAAACCAAGCCTGGAGATTGTTCCGTGGAACAATCCAACCGGGATCTTTTGGTTGTGTTGCATGCTCTCTATCACGATCCCATGTCCAGCCACTCTTTATTGATTAGTTTCAAAATGTCGGCACGCAGAGAGGAGAAAATCATTGGCCTAAACGCTGAGCTAAAAACAAATGTGTGTAGGTTGGACCTCCAGCGAATCTTATGCACACGAGTTCAAAATAGGCAATAAGGACTTTGTGGACATGTAAGCCTGAAGACTAATGAAAATCCTGATCAAACTCAAAACAGAAAGGAAACAGCAAACCATCAACCACTCATTTCAACCGCGAAATCGCATAAGATACGTTTCGTGATCACTGAGATGGTGAATAGACAGAACCAGATGAGAAATGCAATTCAGTACATATATTCTTCGTCACGGTGTGTGAATTTCGATTATTCCGCCTCTTGAAGATAGTTTCAGCGCGCATCCACATTGTCGTGACATTTGGAAGTTCTCTCATAAATAAAAGCTAGATGAAAAGTAACTCCAGTAAGATTTAAAGTCAGGAAATTCACATTTCGTTGAGTAAATAAAATAATGATCATGTAGCAATAAATTGGGAAAAATAGCAATTTGAATACATCCTAATTACCGCATTGCATCTCAATACTTTTCCCATATGAAATATCAAAAATACGGTGATCAATAATCAACCAAATATAACGAACAAATGAATAATTTACCGTATTTATTTATTCAACTTTATACAAACGAACTTGTTCTAAGCGATATAATTAAAAATTACCGGATAAGTAAAAGCATTTCCATAGAAAAATACAATTACCGGAGAAGTAAATGCATTTTTATAGAGAAATAATTAAAAGACATGCTCATTGCACATTGCATCAAGCATTTCCTGCCCTCCAAGTGCAATGGAAAGTTGATTCGTTGCAGTGATACGATTGTGTTTGTGTAATTCAGTGTGTATTGTGTGTGTGTTTATGGTGTTTTGAAGTTTATTTGTGAACGTGCCGTGATGTGCCATGCTCTGTCACTTCGATGCTTTTTGTCGGCCTCAAAAATGTAAGTTTTTTGTTTCTGTATGCAAACACTCGTAAAGCGAGTCGAATTCATTCAAATGATGTCTTCACAAAGGTCATTTTATCCTAATTTCAGTAAGTAAAACTTGTGGATGGTTTGGATTAGAGCAGTGGTTCTTAAGTTGTGGGGAATTCCCCACTGGTGGTGAATAGAAGAGTTGCCAAGTGGGAAGCTAAAGGTCGGACAGAACAGGACAACTATGTGTGTTTACGAGCGAGCGAAGCGAGCAAGTTCATACTTGGTGTGACTAGAAAAATGAGTATGAGCGGCCCGCCGGCCGTGGTCACGCTTTTCAGAGGCTTATATCTCTGTAACCATAAGTCCGATTAACATGCATTTTTTTTGGGTAGCGTCATCCTTCCTGCCGCGGATGAGACCAAGCCGAATCATGTCAGTGCCCACTGTGGCACGTGGCACGTCCCAAATGCCCTCCTACTTTTTCGAAAAACACTTTTTACCCGTTTTTCAGAGGCTTATATCTTTGGAACTATAAGTCCGATTAACATGCGTTTATTTGTTGGGTAGCCCAATCCTTCCTGCCGCGAATAAGACCATGCCGAATCATGTCAGTGCCCAGTGTGGCACGTGGCACGTGCCATATGCCCTCTTATAATTTAGCAGAAAACTTTGCCCATGCTTTTTGAGAGTCTTATATCTCAAAACTAGTTTGATTACATATGATAGCTTCGCGCTCGCTCGTTCATCGCCGAACACGGCGCCTTACTGGTTTTATCAATTAAAATTCGTTTATTTTTGTTTCTAATGACCACTAAAGACATTTACTTTGATGTAACAACTGAATTAATTGAATTTATCAGCGCTGTTGTGGAAAATGAAGAGATGGCTTATTTCGGAGTGGGGAATCAGAGAAAAAAGGTTGAGAACCACTGGATTAGAGCAATTGAGTCTTATTTCTCTTGACTTGGGGCAAATCTTGCTTGTTATTGTATCTCGTTATTACAATTATTACATGCAAATTGGAGAATCGAATCACATGCTGAGTTGAATAGTCTTGATTCTCATCGGACTGGTTTATTCCATTTTATCCTTCGGTTGTAAATTTTGTCTGATATGCCCCTTATATATACCTTTCCTCGTGGCTGTTGCAAGTGTACTGCTGTCCTTTTGTGAGTGCATTATGCATGAATGCATGCTCAGTGCTATTAGACTCTTCTAATTTTATACTCTAGATAATTCCACTGATATGACACCGCGGAGATGTACCCTTTCTTTTGGTGCTGAAAAAATATGGCGTTGAACACACCTGATCTCAGCATTGAACAATACACTTTGTGGGATGTACTGAACGAGTTGAAATCCGCGATTGAGCGAGGAGGAAATTTGAGAGTGACTTGACGAAACGGGTTTTCAGTCGTCCTCCAACAGTAGCACTTTCACGGCGCAAGTATGGCCGCGACTCCCCGTGAGCAATAACACGAGATCCACCAGATCGTAGTGGTGCCAACCCTATGGATAATACCGCACTGATGATCAATGATGATGTTGAAAGTTGGTCGGACGAGAGTAGTATCCGCTGTGCATGCAATTCGCATTGTATCGTTTAGAGAAGTGGTTCTTAACCTTTCTTCTCCGATTCCCCACTTTCTAATGAGTCATCTCTTCATTTTCCGCAACAGCGCTGATAAATTCAATATATTCACTTGTTACATAAAAGTAAATGTCAAGAGGTCATTAGAAACAAAAATAAACGAATTAGAATTGATAAAAACACACATTTGTCCTTCTGTCCGGCCTTTAGTTTCTCACTTGGCAACTCTTCCATTCCCCACCAGTGGGGATTCCTCACAGGTTGAGAACTACTGGTTTAGGGAATATTGTGGCGTTCGCCATTCCGCCCACTAAACGTTCATTGAATCGATGTTCACTGTAGAGAGGTTAACAACCTCTGAAATGTAATACCTTAGTTAAGAGCGATAACGAGCTAGTTACCCACTACTTGGCTATCTGGTTATTTGGCTAACTACTTGGTTACTTCGCTAGTCACTGACTAGTTACAAGGATACTAGTTAATAGTTACAATTGCTCACCTGACTTGAACTGCCTGTGAGACTAACTAAACTTTTGCGGACGATCTAGCCATTATTCGCAACACTGCTCCATAATGCTCCGATTGCCTCAATTTCACTTGTTTTTCTTTCAACGTTAACATGCCCTAGCTGAAGCTTCAGTTCGTTACACAAAGCTGCTTACGAATGCATGCCAGAAGTTAAAAATGAGCCTCGAAGACAGACAGACACAGAATAATGGAGAACCGCTCTGAGGTTCGAACGACGCCAAAAAGACATGTAAGTATACGTGCAACTAGAACAAGCAGCTTGCGTCAGTTCAGTATTTCTTAACCCGAGTTCGATCCAACCCCAGGGGTTCGGTGAGTCAGTTCCTGGAGTTCGGCGGTTTGGTTCACCCACTCGTATGATTCGTGACGTCAAGCTTGGCTTGGTCATTATTGGCTGCAGCTAATCACGCCACATTGCTTGACCTTGATATCTGTACTGCAAGCAACTCGGTCCACTCAGTAGTAGCCTACTTGTGTGACTGTCTTGATCGTAGGTGATTTGTGGTTGCTAATATAATAATTATAATACGAAGCGTTCGATGAATGCATGTGGGGAACTTGTGGGGTTCAATAAGTCCAAGAACAAGTGGCATCAGTGGCTGGGAAACATGATTGCTTGTAGTTTGATCCCAGGGAGCCTTTCGTTAGCTAGCTTGAACTAGCTGATAGTACAAGTTATCCAGAGATATATTAATAGTAGGCGAATGATTATGAGAAGAAAGTAATCGTCCACGAGACGAGACGAAAGATTCTATCGAAACGTGATGCCAACTTACATAGCTTACATAGTTTTACCGGCGTTAACAACAACAACAACATGTATTTGATATAGCGCACTTTCGAGGGCAAAGGCGCGAGCAGTAATAAAAGTATAGACACATGTGGGCACATGGAGAAAGGTATGGAGACAAAAATATGTAGCACAGATCGACAGAAAGTATATGGGTGCCTGCAAAATTGAATACACACATACACATGCACACACACATACATACACATACATACACATATATACACAAACATATGTGAATAATGTAATGGAATGAAGAATATAATGGGAATAGAGGAAATAAAGCAAAGTGACAATTAAAACAGAGAAGAGAAAAAAAGCATAGGATATACAAGAATAAAAATAAAAATAAATGCTGGATGGCCGTTGGCTAGCGAGTAGCTCTTCCGCCCTTGGACAGGTTTTATTTTTAGTCCTGCTGGGTGTCTAGCCACCCTCCTCACTGGTGGGAACCAGTGGGGGAGCCGGTTTAGTCGCCGACCACTCGACTACGAGACTGGTTGTACTGGACTACACAGTACCAGTAGCAGGAATTTCTCCTGACCAGACAATTTACCAGACCGAAGTGAGTCAACCAGCCAAACAGTAAATCACAATGAGGATAAGAGTTGGAAGATAACGGAAACAGATTGCAGGGTAGGTTAGATTAAGCAGATCCAAGTAGGTGTTTTTGCAAGGCGACAGAGAAAGACTTGATAGACGTTTTTTCAAGGATGTGTGAGGGAAGCGAGTTATATATACGAGGAGCATAAAATGTAAAAGATTTGGACGACCAGGGAGATAAATTGATAGCGGGAGGACTAACTAAAGGCTTACGATGGCGACCATCAGAGCTAACGCTGGGTATGAGAAGAGAACGAAGATACAATGGTGAAGATGGATAATGAATCAATTCGAATGTCAAACAGCAGATTTTGAATCGAATCCGTGAAAGAGCAGGAAGCCAGCCAAGCTGCCGGAGGTGGGATGATGTAGGAGTTTTAGGAGGAAGTCGCAAAACAAATCGACATGCTAAATTTATCACAGATTGAAGTTAGCGGACAGATATAAATGGAAGGTGAAAGATGAGAGAGTTGCAGTAATCAATTTTTGAGAAGATGTAAGAATTGACAAATAGGGTGGCAGATGCTTCATCAATGAAAGCACAGATAGGATAAAATTGGCGAATGATAAAACGGCAAGAGCGAGTGATCTGAGAGAAATGACTTGAGAAGCAAAGTGATGGATCGAATATAACTCCCAAGTTGCGAATCTGAGAGGCAAGAGGAAGATTAATATTGTGAGGGATGAGTCTAGGAGGGTGGAACACTAGTTGTGTCGGATATAATTATCTGTATAGAACCCCACCAATGAAACTGATACAACACAGTCTTTACTGGCACGAAAATAATCGGTTTTCGTGGGGAAACTTGTCACTCTAAAACCGACACACCAAAGCTGGCGTCATTTCTGAATCTCACATAAGAGTTCATTAGAAAATGATGTGGAAATATATTTGTTTCGAGAACAAACCGAAAATTTGTATCTGCACACGGAATGAATGTTCCAAAGTAAATAGATAGTAGAAGTTCATAGATATATATTTTAACTAATGAATTAGGAAACAGAGTAAGCTCCAGTAAACAACAAATTCAATGTGGTTTTAGGCCGCTTCAAAATTGTCCGACTTTCTTGTGCAAATGGTGTTGTTCACTCACGTTCGCACAATTGGACACTGTTACGAGTACGTTTCACTGCACTTTCCTCGTACACTGCTTTGTTATGCCAGACATTCTCGGTCCATCAATACCCGGTCGACACATTGAATGGTACCAATTCCCGAACAATAGAGGAAAACCTCAACTTTGCTGAGTTTCTCTTGTACTCGCCATTTCGCAGTTTCAGCATTTCGCAGTGCGCCTTGGTCGGCGAAATCTTTCTACTTCTTTGCTGCTCGTCTCTACAACTCCTTGCCTTCTCGTATCCGGTCATCACCTTCACTTCGATCCTTCTCTTCTGCTCTTCATGCACATCTTCTTGAGTCTACCTCTCCCTGTTGAATGGTTTCGTGTTTTTCTTTTGTATATACGCCTGTTCAACTTTGTCTGTCATGCTCTTAGCTATTCTGACATTTGTTTCACTTATTATACATACATACATATTATATTGTTTTTATTTCATCCTGTCATCGCACCATTGTATATTTGGCGCTATATTAAATACATGTTGTTGTTGTTGTTGTTGTTGTTGTTTATAACCACACCTGTTGTTCTGCGTCAATCACGGACTCTTCATTCTACAGTTGACTGATTGCAATTGATAACGGACCAATCGTTATTTCTACCTTTCATCGATCAGCGCTGGCGCTCAAACTTACTTTTCACCATACCAATGTTCTGCTGTTACACTTCGAGCAACACGAATTGCTCCGAAAAGAAAGAAGATGTTAAAGAGAAGAGAAGAAAGTAAACCAGAGTGGAAACAATTGACGTTTACACGTGACGCTATCACAGTTTCAACATTTCAACAAAGGATATTAAAGATCTGATCTATCGAAGTATTAAGAACGCTCAGATCATCATACTGTCATACACATTTAGTGATACATCAAGTGATATTCAGATGACCATCATCAGATATTGATCACGAAGTCTACACCGACGGATGGAGTACAGGCGAATCAATGTCATATACATCAAATCATACTTCCTGTGACATCAGAATGTCTCCCGAGACAGCTGTCGGTACTTTCAAGTCATTTTATGTCAGGTATCTCAGACGGCACGGATATGGGAGCAAATGGATTTAGATATTATGAGCAACGATGTCAGCAGTGAGGTGAAAGTACACGGATGGCATTCGACGAAGCAGACGTGGCTTGGCTATCATTTGTGTTATAGGTCGAGCAATTGGACGCAATTGCCTTCATTCCTAGAACTATATATCCCATAGCATGTTATATAGTAGAGTTGTTGGAAAATTCTCGATCTGTGCTGCGGCTTTAACCACGGAACTTCATTATTTCACATTCTACTGAAATTTCAATTCGTATTGACTTTGAACATTTGACAGCAACAGTGGCAGATCCAGAGTGCAATTTTGGGAGGAGCTGAATAAATTTTCGGGGGGTTGGGGTTATAGGCGATATTGGGTGATCCATCTTATTCATAACATATCTAGTATATAGGATCCAATTAATGTGGGTTGCCACTCGACATATTGGTGGCGAAGGACTGAAAACCTAGTCGTGAGGTCATAGGTTACGGTGTACATTATAATAAAAAACGGACTGCTTCTCTATTCATTCCCTTCTCGATGATTAATAACTCCACTATTGCGTTTTGTTTCTAGTGTTTTGTCTTTCTTCTTCATTGTTCTACATGAGCAAGTTTTTTCTAAACATTTTGATGCCGGGGTTGTTGCAAATTCATCATACATGGATTTGGACCGCGATCTAAAACGCTTGAAAATCTCTGATGTATGATATTCGTATTGGGGATCATCTTTCACTATTCCCATGATCTCAAATTAGAAATTGAGCAAGGATGCATAGTATCAATTTGTCTTTGCTTCCTTGATGCGTCTCGTTCATGGCTTCAATATGTGTGAAAGTGTTACTGTTGGAATTGCGTCATTATCGCCACATTGGAGAGAGTTATCACCTGGAGCAGTGGTCGAATACCGGAACGGTACCAGATTAGGAAACGCATGTACTAATAAAGCGAAGAGATAATGGAAAATGAAAAATGGGTTGAAAATGTTGGAGCTTTACCGAAATGTTTTTGAAGCATATGTACGGAGATCGAAAACATCAAATCTTGATCAGACCGAAAACATCAAGATAGAATCTTGCACGGAGATCGAAAACGTGAATGAGGATTCCACTCACCCTACAACAGGAATATTTCCACCTTCCCTCTAAGTCGCTTGTACCGACCAAGATAGATTATACCGGCCTTTCTACTGGTGCAGGTAACCGGTTTCAGGTGACCATCACAATGTAGAAATTCCGAAAGAAACTGTCTGACCCCACGTAACGTGGGTCACGTTGCAAATACCTCACAATTACTTACTCTGACCAAGAACAAGTTCGATTTGTTCTGTGTTTTCGACGTTTTCGATGCTTTCTAGCAACCTCTCTTTCACTCCATTCAGGAACCGTCTATCTTGACAGAAGCGACTTCATCCCGATATACAGACAGACGGATCGGAAACACCGGATGTCAGAACTATTTCTAGATGGAACAATGACTATTTGCTATTATGAGATTTCGTGAGACTTACAAGTTGCATCCTAATAAATGTGTGATTTTCTGACACCACATGCTAGCATTTTTTCGTGAAGTAATAACACCGTGAGAAAAGGCGAGAAAATATGCACTTGTTGTTCTCTTCATCCTACGATCTCAAAACTCCATTGATCAAACGTGATAAATTCGTCCATCTTGCATCACTTCTATGATGATGCATAGGAAGAACAGCAGCTACCCACTGGTGCAAGTTACCTTTATCATTCCCCGAGAATTAAATGTTGGCTAGTAGTTAACGTCGCCAACGTTCCCCACGAGTATTGATCTCGGAGGGTTGGCTGTGTATTGCATTGTGCAATGAACTATCATTGGTGGATAGTCGGAGAGTGGAGCATTCATGCTTTAATTCGGGACAGGCGATATCGATATGGAATCAACAACGCTAAAATGGCCGATGAGACGCATGTTCAACTTACTTGATCCGAGAAGTCGCCTGTAGTACAAACACTGCCTACGCTGCAGACTTTAGCAGCATCGCTTCAAGTCCAGATACCATGGAACAGATTTAACCGCCTGTTTTGGACGAACGTAACAACAACACCGTCCAACGTACAAACACACCAGCGAAACTCACCACGTACAGCAGCGACGGAAACCCACACAGCATGCGACAGCGAGGTCTGTGAACAGAGCGCCGGCGTGGCAGAGTACTTCAAGAAGCACTGCTGACGTCATCGGTGCGCACGTCGGCTGCGAGCGAGCCTTGGCCCAGCTGTACACTGATCCCCGGACACGCACACACACACGCACTCAGCACAAACACACACACACACACACAGACAGACAGACAGACAGCCTCGTCTGCGTACGCGCAGTTTGGTTCACCTAGCAGCGTGTGACCAAGGACGTTGAGGCGTTACGCTGGAGGTCCCCTGACGCCCATTGAAGAAGTGTTGCGGTGTACAGACCTTTGATTTGCTCCTCACATCGGATAGTATCTGGGCGTTTCTTTGCATTGCATCTCAGAGTGGCACGATAGGTTACAGGCCATATCTATATTATTGTTCTCCACTGGAACCACACTGCTGGAATGAATTTCTGGCGGCATCGACATCTGGGAACTTATCAAAACATTACATTTGTTCATGAACGAACATCCACATCAGAACGAACAAATATGATAACTTTTCAGTGGATGGTTTTGTGTTCCGTAAATTGACTAGTTGTACTTAGAGGTTGATCCATCAGAATGTATGGTTAATTTACGAGATAGTTACTGTTTGTTTCATTGGTCAATATCGACACCGGAGTTGAGAAGTATCTGGATAAGATGTTCGCTGCGTCATCTTCAGATTTTATCCACTTCAATCGGTTATAAAATATGCGTTTATTTTTCAACATTATCCGGCCTCTGGACGTCCTTGGTACTTTTCAATGTATTTCTTTTGTATGAAGTAATTAAATAATTCTACAGTATATATCCGGTAAATAGTTTCCTTAGCTCTATTTTATATTTAAAAAATGTGAGGTAATCTGTTGAGACAATTTAACCCGGCATGCAACCAGAGGCGTAGCGAAGTCTTATGTTTCCACCCCCGACGGCAATAATTAGGCCCCCATCACAAATAAGACAGCATTATGATGGAGATACGACTTTGAGAAATGCTGTTAGGAGCAGCCCCTCGATCTCCTGGGGACTCGCGGTACTTTTATGCGCCACTTTATGTTAAATTTCAATATATAGCGTGAGACCCCTCAACACTCGGGTCCTTCCGTCCGGGATGTTAGGGGGACGGTTGCAGTGGTGGAACCAGGATTCTTGCGAAGGGGCGCTGAGGGGCCTAAGGAAAAAGTTGTGGGGGCTATGGAAAAAGTTGAGGGGGCTTGGCGAAGCATGAAGAACTACACTCGAACTCTGACTACATGATATAATAATATGGGACTGGGGCACACTGATTCATTCCTCGAACTTGAACCATAATTACAGGACTTCATTTACAGCAGTAAGAAATTGTATTGTCCATGATTATGATTTGGGGGGGGGGGATTAGGGGGACTTGGCATTTGGGGGGGGGGGGGTTCTCCAGTCTCCCAAGCTCCCCCTTGGCTCCGCCACGGCGGTTGCTACGGCGCTACATACAGCTGTGAGAAAACGTATATGAGGAGATATGGACGAAATGAGCAAGAGTGATATTTCTTTCATGATCATCTGTTGCAACACTATGATGCATGATGAATCATGCACACTATGCACACTATCTATGATGTATGATGCACACTATGCACCAGCTGTGATGGTGGGTATTGTGAATTGCCACTACAAAAGTATTGATTGTTTACGATCGGCAGGTGAACCTCCCCGCGAAACAATATTCAGACACATCGAACACATAAGGCGTCCACTCACATCTCCGCTACAGGAGCACACCAAGAATTTCAAAGTACAAGGTGCACGTTCTGTCAGAGGGAGTGCCTGAGGGTTCCTATCCTCAAGCACTCCCTCTCACACGCACACATGCACACGAAATCCGCTGTTGTTAGATGGGCGCTCCACATCGATATTGGCGTTTCTGCAGTCGGGATGAAAGAGCCAGACGTGGGCTATAAAAAGTTGGCTGACGGGCGGCGTCCCAATGAACGATGCTCGCGCTCCATCAGCGTCGTTCAGTATCGACCCTTCGCTAGGCTTTCGAGGCAGCCATACTCGACGCACGCACGCGCGTGTTCACTCACTTGTGCATTCCTGCAAAACTCAGAATATCTGCATAACCTCTCGGTGTGCCTTTCTATGTTTTGCCGTACGCTTGCCGTCTCTCGTAGAGTTCTTGAGAGGTTTGATGTGTTCATTGAAGTTTGTCATGTTGATTGTTCATATCAAATCTAGTTTGATCTAGTTTGAGTAGTTTGTTTAGATTGTGGCGTGTTCATCGCGTTGCATCATTATTGTGATGTCAACTGTACGCGGAAATGCATGCGACACATCAAAATCACAGGAACTGCACGCAATCTTGGGTCATGGTGTGTTCGCTGCAACCAATTCACACTTTCCACGAGTTAATGCGTCATCAACACACACACACATACACACGCACACACACATCAAAATATGTTATATAAGGAGCTCTTTGTGTCGGGACGGTGGACGGAGTGTGTGGCGGTGTGTGGCAGTGTTTGGCCATCTGTGGCGAACGCGTATTTATATGTCGGTGTTCATAAATACACATCCATTATGTTTGGTAGTGTTATTGGTTACACCGGAGCCGAAAACCAATAACACTACAAGATCCAATGACGGAGCGCACATGAGAGGAGCCATCTGAGCGTCATTTTGAACACAATTACAAGCATCTACCACGCCAAGTAGCATTGTACCTACGCAATTTTTTGCTCAATAAAAATAAATATATAAACGTACACTATATGTTGCTCTGTGGGTATACATTGGCTCAGCGGTTCTATAACTGGGTTCGACCGAAACCCCAGGGGTTCAGTGAGTCAGCTTTTGTAGCTCGGCGGTTTGGTTCGTCCACTTGTATCATTCGTGATGTCAAGCTCTGCTTGGTCATCATTGGCTGCAGTTAATCACGCCACGTCGCTTGACCTAGATATCTATGCTGCAAGCAACTCGGTCCACTCAGTAGTAGCCTACTTGTGACTGTCTTGATCGTACTTGATTTGTTATATTTCTTATAAAGTGTACCCCGGGATATAAGAGAGTTGTGGGGAGAGGAGAATAAGTCTCATATTTGGGGAAAATTACACGTAAAGTATATAGAAGATGGGCCCGAAGAAATACTCTCTTATAACCGGGGTTCTTTTATATCCCGGTCTCTTATATACGGAGTGCACTGTTTAATAGTCTAAACACGAAGGGTTCGATGAATGGATGTATGGAACTTGTGTGGGGTTTAACCATGGTAAGGTCAAGAGCCATCACATTAGCCTGAACAGTAACACTACTAACTCAAACACAAAATACAACCAACAACTATACTACCTCCGCTCCTGTCACGTGTCTTAAATGACGACCAGAAGCGAAACTTTCGTCTTCCTATTGTCATCTAACTTCCTTGCAACAAGCGGAGTCATAATCCATCCATCATTTCTCCCCTGCGTTGGAAAAAACTCATACACGACGGATGTTTTCAACTCATTGAACTCGGCTCGGAGTCAACAACAACAACAACAACAACATGTATTTGTTATAGCGCACCGAAGGGCTCGGGCGCGACACGATTATAACAGTTGGGAACACGGAATACAAATAACAGGACAGATGCAAAAGAAGTGAACTACAAATATGCAATAAATGACAATAAATATAGAGACAAAATATGGGCAAAACATACAAAGCAGACGGACATGACGGACAAGACAACACGACTGAAACATAATGACAACACAACACAGCAAACACAACTCGGGAGAATATAGTCATAGCGTAGATATAGTAAGCATGCAAATGAGAGAAGGAATACGAGTAAGAACATGCTAGAGTAACATGTTATAGTGATGCAAAAGGTGTGAGAGTGTGGGAGACTGGGTCAAAAGAGAGGTCAAAAAAGTGTTTGGAGAGCTTAGAGCGGAAAGAATTGTAGGAAAGAGAAGAAGTAATGTGAACTGGGATGGAATTGTAAAGGCGAGGGGCGGAAAAAAAGAATGATTTGGAGGACCAAGGAGATTCATTTACAGCACGAGGGCATACAAGGGGAAGAGGAATTCGGGAAGGAGTGAGGCAAGGAGTGAGGAGAAGGCGGAGATAGGATGGCTGATGAGGATCGTGGAGAAGCTTATATATCAGACAGCACAGGCGAAAGTGAATACGTGGAATAATAGGGAGCCAGCGAAAACAACGTTCATGAGTTCAATAGTCCCTTATTGTCTATATGAATGCACTTTTTGTCGTTGAATAAAAGGGAAGCAATGATGCTACTCTACAGGTACGTTTGGATCCGGTTCAGTTCCGAATATCTTTCTCTTTCTATGTTAGGTTAGTTAGGAGAGAAAAAGCGACTGAAGCGGGACCAAACGTACCCGGGGCGCAATATCCTTAGCTGCAATACAATGATTGAAAACAAAGTCATGAGTCATTTGGGCAATTTGATCGAATCATTTGAGCTAATCGTGCTTAGCATCTGTGAACATTTAGTAAACTTGGTGATTGCTCAAGGTTCATGTCTGAAATCGATCGTTACGTTGTTACAGCGTTGTGTAGCACTCACATTTTACGACTACTCAACAGGGACAGATTCACCAGAAGTAATACGAAGAATATAAATTCATATAAATGGTAAGATATGTGGTTCCTGCGATATAGTAATGGTGTTTCTAGCGAAAACATTGGATCATTTTGTATCAATAAAGGATGTCACAGTGTGATGATGTAAGTTCAAAGTTTCCATGATAAAATGAAGACCGAATGCTTCAAGGACCACCAAATCATCCATCAAACCATCGATCAGTTTCTGGATACAACAGGATTTCCACCACCGTCGTTTGAAGACTGTGTGTCAATCTCCTAACGAAGGAATATTTCCACATAACTCTACAGGTATTCACATTCCAATGTTTTCTCTATTTAATCCAACCTTTGTTCCTCTATTTTATCCATGATTAAATTTTCTGGATAAGAGCGTGATAGCCTTCCGGATGGTCTCATCTATCGGTTGAACACCCTTCTCATACCGATCGGCGTGATAAGCTGGAAGAGTCGCTCTCTTCTCAACTGCGCCGAACACTCATGACGGCACACACACAGCAGGCGGACACAGGTACAGTAACAGTAACAGTCGCAGTAACAGTCGGTGACACACGCGTCTCCCTACACCGCTCTGGATGCGCTTGTGTACATCAGCACCCGTCTGTGTGTGTATGCGCGCGTGTGTGTGTGTGTGGGTGTGTATGCGCGCGTTTGTGTGCGGCACACAAAGTCACGCCCGAACGGACGAACTTCACCTACTGCGCCGTTCACTGCTACCAAACAACCAGGCGCGACGAACCGAGCATCGAGTATGCTAGTCGGCAGCGCAACGAACCGAGCGTCACGTGCGTATCGATCTGAGAGCGGTAGAACAAGCCTCGGGACTAAGCGAACATCCGGATGTGCCTATTTTTACCATAACCTGCTGTATGGTTTCGCATTCTCCCGTGCCCAGTTCTGCATTGCGTTGATGGCAGACAACTAAGGGTAGTGCCTAGATTAGAAACGTGAGTTATTGCACTAATCATTATTCCTCCATCCGGGAAGAGATAGCTTTGGAATGGTATGATGAGGTTTGTCAATAGAACGGACTGCCTTCATTACGCTAAAGGAGAGAGAGGTTCCGATTGAATAGTCTTAATAAAACCATAGAAGACGTGTTACAAGCAGTGTGTTGGGATATTCATCACTGTTTAGCTGCATTAATGGTGGAGGATGCTCACTTTTGACTGTTGACGTCTTCATATTCATGTATGGAAGTTATCATGTCGTGTTCCCAGAACAAATTAACGTTTCCAGTGTAACTTTTTCATCAGGGGAAGTTTTAATCCTTAACACGATGCGATGGAAAAATTCGATGAGTATCGGAATATACTTCTGAAAGCTTAAACTTCAAGAAACGTCCACATTTGACTTCTAGAAGTGTATTCACAAGTTATTTCTCACAGAATAGAGAATATGGTAGTAAGTCTATCTAATAAGGTGCGTATCCATATTTCAGCTAGTGGTTAGAACAGCATCACGACCAATGATGGCTTAAGAATTTTCGAGAACATTTTGAAAGTTTTTCGAAAAAACAACTACCTACACAAACGATCAAGATCAAGAACGTACGAACCCTTCAGTGGTAGTAGGTATGCATGAAGCGTGGTGCTCGTAAAACCCACATACAGGGCCATAGCAACCGGCCCCCGAACCCCCGAACGGAGGGGCCCCCTTGCTGATGTTGAAACTTATCGTTAATTAGCACATAAAAGTACCTCAGGAGACCGAAGGGCCGCTCGTAACTGCATTTTCATAAAGTCGGGCCTTTATTATGATGTTGCTTTATTCATGATGGGGGCATCGAGTATTGTCTTCGGGTCGGCCCCATGAGACCTCACATCGGCTCTGTCCAAATGTCTTCGCTGACTTGACCTCCCTATCTAGAACCTCGCCACCTCGAGAATACGTACGCAGCGTGCAATTCTACCCCGAGTAGAACAACTGTGCAGTTATACAGACCGAAGTGTAACTCGTGCAGCGCAGAGCACAAACTTGGCGTGTACACTCACCACGCTGTCACTGAACCGACACTTCAAGGTCACCTTAACAATTCAGCTCGTGGAATTCCAGAAGCGGCGACACCAGATGGTGTTTCAACCAACGTCGTGTTTCATTCAGCTCGTGAATGTCTCTTAGCCGCGCTGTATTTAATATACCCAATTGTTCACCTCTTCTTCATGAACATATACTGGAACTTGTACGCGACTTTTGGATTCCGCAAACGATATTAACTATAGTACATCAAACTAATATTATGTCAACAATCTTGAAAGAGCGGAAATTATCTTTGTATATTCTCAGATGAGGAATTTTTATTCTCTTACATCCGGGGTGCACTAAATATTCCTAAATCAGAAACTTCAGATAACTCGTATATAAGAGAGTATTTCTTCGGACCCGTCTTCTATACTTCGGGCGTCGTCTTCTGCTCTCCCAAACCTTTTCTCCTCTCCCGGCAACTCTCTTAGATCCGGGTTACACTGTATAAATAAATCCATCGATTCATCGATTGACGTATATTCATTCGGGAATTGGAAGTGTAGTCAATCATGTATACAGCTAGGTATATTGTAGTTCAATAATGTATCTATAACTGGCGTTTATTTGACTAGAAGCAGGTGTTGTGAGTCTTGAGATTCATGTAGCAGGAGTTTGTCGATCGAAGAACACCGCGGTCTCATACAAAGACGCCTCTCCATCTGTCTCTCGCCCAAGCTGCACCGCCTCACACTGATACACTGCCGCCATCTATACAAGCACAGGAATGGATCAAATGCAATACAACTGTGGTTCGTTGGCTCCCAGCCAGGGGGATTACTTCAAATAAAATATTAGCGTTATAGTAGAAGTAGGTGCATAACTTTTTACTAGTGGAGAAGTAGAGTATTATATATAAAAAATATCACATTGAAAGCTTCTGTGCGATATTTTTAAAACGAACAAAAAAGAAACAGAGTATTATTATTATTATTATTATTATTATTAATTACAGGCAAATCCAGTAGCATGGGAAGAGTGCAAGCACTATTACCACCCTAAGGTGGCCCCATGTACCGGAAGCGCCCAAAAGATTCAGAGAGAGTTCGAAGAGAAAAAAGTCTAGAAAGAAAGTTGGAAAGAAAATAATAAATAAATAACAATAAATAATAAACCATCACCCGATAACAATACATAATGTCACTCCGCCCACGTTCCTCAATAAATAATAACAATCAACAATAAATATGTGATTCAGTAAATAACAGCCATCAATAAATAAGAATAAATATTAATAAATAAGTAATAAATAACAATCAAGAACAATACATATGATTCAATAACAAACATCCAACAATAAATATGAATATGATTCAATAAGTAACAACAACACAAATAAATATGATTCAATAAACAGAGAGATATAATACAATAGAGTATTGGATATTTGTATATATTGGTATAAGAAGCAGAGTATTGGATATTACTGTTTTACTGAGCAAATGTTGCTGAACTGAGCGAGCAAGCCTGTGGTGAACAACATGCGGGAAAAAGGAGCGTAAAACATCTATATACGGTAGATGTTTTACCTAGTTGAACATGTGATTATCGGAATGATATTTTGAGTCACAATTGAGCTCATTCTCTACTACTCCATAATCGGTAGCATCATTGACATCACAATAAGCCATCTCTTTGGAGCGAAACCTCACAGTGATTGCGACACTCACGACACACATGTCTACTGTATCAACTGGGCTTTTACGACTTTGCCAGTTTGTTTGCCAGTCCTCTAAGACAGATATCACCGGAGTCTCCATTATATCAGCATATTGTACCTTAAAAAAGTATTATCCTCTCACAGATGGAAAAGCAAACAGAAGTATGAACGATCAGGGACAACAATCGTGACCATAATTTCCTGCCTTATATGTGCCATTGTAATCACTGTGCCCGGACTGATAACTTTACCGGGTACGGAAGCCCGATCCACAGTTGACAGAGCACGAGGACCAGCGACCCCACGTGCTCCAGGCGCGATATCGTGGCGACTCTCGGGTCACCTCGACGGCCGTCTGTAGAGCTGGCGAGTCAGACTGCTGGTGCACTTGTTGATCCCCGCTGACCACTTTGATTGGTTCGAAGTTGACTTCTTTGTGTCGTAGTGCTCGTTCGGGGCTGACGGACATCAGGTGAGGAAGACGCGGAAATACGCTCACTCTGGCCTTGGATTGCCTCAACGATGGCGAGACTGGAAGTTGAGGAGATCGTCTAATACGCGCCACGTTCTGTCGCCTGCGAATTTTTGACCGCTTTTTCGCGACCATTCTGCCATCTTTATCACGTGTTATTTTTTGGTGGACCTTCCTAGCCGGAACTTTGAGCGTCCAACTGGAGTTGAAGTTCGTAATATTGGCGTTGATTTCTGATACATCAACAACAATGACAACAACAACAACAACAACATCAACATCAACAACAGCAACAACAACAACATGTATTTAATATAGCGCCAAATATGTAGTGGTGTGATGACAGGATGAGATAAAAATAATATAGTATGTATGTTTATAAAATAAGTGAAACGAATGTCAGAATAGCTAAGAGCATGACAGACAAAATTGAACAGGCGTATATACAAAAGAAAAATCAACGTCTTGCTGTCCCGTGAGTCCTCGTCCAGTGTTCTTACCAGGGATGAGCTGCTTCTTCTCAGACTTGTGTCCGGTGTTGGCCATTTGCTGGAAACTGTTGATCAAGAGAGTCAAGTAGACTTCGGGGAGGACATTGTCGGTAAATGACGAATCCGACCATGTTCGCTGGATAGATCGCAGTGATCTGATCAACTCCGCCTGAATATCGGCTATTCTCCGCTGATTGGCGTCCGTCCATGCGAACATGTTTGTCACGGGCCCGCTCTTTCTGCGCAGATTCCGTTCGTGATCTGCCAAGGAAAAGCGCCACGTATGATACTCAGTGGCGGCGCCAGGGGAAGGTTTGGAGGGTGTGAATCCCCCCACAAAAATGTGCCAAGCTTCCTACAAAATGTGCCAAGCTTCCTACAAAATGTGCCAAGCTTCCTCCAAAATGTGCCAAGCTTCATCCAAAAATGTGCCAAGCTTCCTACAAAATATGCCAAGCCTCCTACCAAATGTGCCAATCTTCCTACAAAATGTGCCAAGCTTCCTCCAAAATGTGCCAAGCTTCATCCAGAATGTGCCAAGCTCCTCAAATCCTGAGTCCGCCCAAATCCTGATCATGAACATTTCGAGTGAGTCCCTCATGTTTCGCCAAACCCCCGCATCTTTTCCCTCAGCCCCCTCCAGCGGAAACATCCTGGGGCCTCTGCTAATGCAGCTTGTAATTAACTGGACTAATCCGCTCTTCTGCCCGATATATTCTCACCTGACATAGTGTATTTTCTATACGATTATTGCTTGCACTGTTGTTTTTCAATGTCGAATTAATACAGGGATTTTTGAGAAAATATCGTACTATCGTGGTATTTGTGTGTGTTTGTGTCTGTGTCTGTGTGTGTGTGTGTGTGTGTGTGTGTGTATGTGTGTGTGTGTGTGTGTGTGTGTGTGTGTGTGTGTGTGTGTGTGTGTGTGTGTGTGTGTGTGTGTGTATGTTTGTGTGTGTTTGTGCGGTTAATTGTTACTTTTGTTAATTTGTCTAAAATAAATTATTACCGATTTAGACTAGAACAAACTATTCAATTAGTATTTGTGATTTGCTTTTGGCGAAGTTAGCCAAGAGTGCTACACTGTATGTATGATTGTTATTACAAAACAATATTTCATTTACTGTATGTGCACCATTTCTTCGTTCATTTCTACTGGGTGTAAATAGTAACGCTTGGATAATTACACAACATTTTTATGTCAATCACATATCAATAATCATATAATCATATATAATCATATATCACAATAATATAATCATATATCACAATCATATTATCATATATCACAATCATATAATCATATATCACAATCATATAATCATATATCAATCATATATCGCAAGATATTGATCAAGACTTCGTCACTGACTGAGAGAGTGGTTACAGGAGGCAAACCTACCTGAAGAAGTGATATTGGTGGATCTGTTCATCGGTTTTTTCCAATGTTTTGTCGAATTAATGGCCGAAAATTGATTGTCTGATGAGTTTGAAGTGTTCTCTGGCAATGCTTGCATTGTTGACTGGTTTGAAATTGGCTTTTGCATTGAATTGGCACTAAGCAATGCAATTACACTGATGAATATAACCTGCCACATATTGTTTCCTGGAAAATATTCCCGTTTTATTTACGAGTGAAAATATCGCTTCTATTTTTCGTATTGATCGCGACAGTTATGTAAGCCTATTGTTGTGTGTGAAACAATGTCAAGTTATGTTGGAAAATCACTCGCGTAACGTTTGTGATCTCGTGCTAATTGATAAGATGGTCTTCTGCCAAATAAATTGTAATCAGCTGAATTGGAAGATTGTTGCATTTTTAACGTCACTGCAAAATATAAAAGTTATTTTGTATTTGTATTTGTATTTGTATTTCAAAACGACACAGTAAACATATAATAACACCAAACAACATATTTTCATGTGTCGGGGGAAGCCATAAAGGCTTATATCCCTTGAAAAAGCAAGAACAAATGAAATAAAAGAAGAAAATGAAAAAACATATATATACAGTTTAGTTCAGTTGGAAATGTACAGTGGCAAGTAATAGACGCGTTGCTTGCTGTACCTTAAATTTACAGTTCAGCAAGAGCTCATTTTCATAATGAGATCATAAGAAGATCGGCAATCTCCACCAGGCAATTGAGTCAACATTGGGCTTTGTTATTTACATATATTTTAAGAGAATGGTGTTGAATAGGCATGTTGTGAATTTTTTCATAGACGTCATGTCACTCAGAATTATTTCTTTGTTCTTCACCAATTCATTCCACAGCTTCACACCGTTTATGGTCAAAGCTTGATTTCTGGCGTATGTTCTTCTGTGTTGAACTAGGAACAGGTCGGGACGACGAGGATTTGTTTCAAAACAAATCTGTAGATTTTTGTGCAATTTTTTATAAAAAACTTTGTACATTAATTTACATGTTTTGAAGTGTATAAGACCTGAAATATTCAATATTTTTCCTCTGGTGAAAAGTGGTTTGGATGGTGTGTTTCGTGGTAAATTGTATATGATTCTAACTATTCGTTTTTGCAAGACCTCTAATCTGTTCATGTATGATTTGCATGTGTGGCCCCATATTTCGCAAGCATATTCAAGATAGGGTTTAACCAGGACATTGTAAAGCATTAAACTTTCTTCTCTTTGAAGTAAATGTCTCGCTTTACCAAGAATGAATGCAGCTTTTGATACTTTTCTTGCTGTGCAATTGATGTGATCTTTCCAGCATATCTTGCTATCGAGTGTCACGCCAAGAAAATGTATTGTTTCGACTCTGGATATGCTGGTATTATTGATAATAATTTCGCCGTCCGGATCAACATTGAGTCTTGGAGACGAGAACAACCAAAAACCTAAAGTAATACAAGAATACGATACGTTGTTTTTTTCTTAGTGTCGTAGGTAGTGTTGTTGTTGTTGTTGTTTTGTGTGACTGTTCTGTTATTGTTTGTTTTTCTTTATCATTGTTTATCCCGCAGTTCAATCAAGCTGGGAGATGAATCGCTAGTCTTTCTGACTGACGTTAAAATTTCCACCTGGGAATCCCTCCATTCACCACCAGTGGGGAATTCCTAACAGATTCAATAAGTTATTTGCCAAGTGATAGCTCCATACAAACGTAAATTCCGATATGAGCCTTGTTATGGCATGCTTGTGTTTATTTCTGCATATTTTGTTCATCACTCGTATAGCATTGGTACATGAGAATCGTGCATATTTAACACATTTTATGCCAATTTTGTTCTCCCAAGTTTCGGTTGGCTTCAATGAAGACATGGGAGTTTTTGACGCATTGCTCGTGGGAAGTTCGTGATGTTAGTGCCGAAACACGGGGCAGGTGCACATTCACAGGCGTGATAGTTCCGACCAACACACACACACACACACACACACACACACACACACACACACACACACACACACACACACACACACACACACACACACACACACACACACACACACACACACACACACACACATAAACACAAATAAACAGTGCAAACACAGGAGTGATCTGCGAATCGTGGGAGACGGGGGGTTTCACTGGTCGATTTTTCCATCAGGAATTTTGACTGTTGCCTTCATTGCCCACTGTTAATACATTATCTGTACATTCCTGCGGTCATTGATCGATTGTCATGCACCGATTTTTCTCCCATCCCCCCTCTCTCTCTCTCTCGCTGCGTCTTTTCGTTTCTCTCGTTCCTTTGTGTGTCCAGCCTTCACAAACACACGCACACACATACACATATACACAACACTAGAATTCTACTGTGTTTTTCATTGCGTTTGTCGTTATGTATTTCGTTGAATATGCACTTAATCGTATGTGTGTGTGTGTATGTGTGTGTGTGTGTGTATGTGTGTGTATGTGTGTGTGTCATTGGTAAATAGCACACAAGTTGGTGTGACTTTATTTCAATTGAACTTGTACAACAAAAAGAATTCCCACGCGCAAACACACAACTTGGCTCCATTCAAATTCGGTACGTATACATCTGCGTACGTTTGCATCAATACACTGTTTCACACACACTACAAACACACACACACACACACACACACACACACACACATACTCATGCATACTTTCACATGTACATCAATACATACAAAAATTGTAGAACGCATGGATTATATCCTCTCCTATACGTATATTATGTATTAGGAGTGTTTTCGGATGGAATTTTAATTGTTATTTGTTTATTATTTTGTTTTCGGATCTTCTTTTTCTCTACAATTCTTTACTTTTTGATCTTTCTTTCTCCCTGCATCTTTTGGTTAGCTTTCAGTACATGGGGTCACCGCAGGGTGGTAATAGTGCATTTCCCCCATGCTACTGGATTTACCTGTAATAAAAAACAATAGTAATAACTTTGTTTCTTTTTCAAATTTGGGAATTGTTTGAGACTGCAGAAGTTTTCAAGCAATCAGTGCGCGTGATCCAGTGAATTTTGTTACTGCATAATAATCTTGTTGATTCGACTAATATTCACTTATTTTTCTAGTCAATTTTTACCGTTCACTTTTGACATGATAGTGTGGAGGCTGTTTTTGTCGAGGCTCGGGGGGATAACAGCCATCATGCATTAGTGTTCAAAGTTGACTCAGTTGGTCAATTGCATAAGACAATCAACTTTTTTCGATCTATTAAATTACAATACACATACCTCAATGAAAAGTATATTGCATATAATTGCATACACACGCACTTGTCACGCATTGTTACTTTTTTGCTATGCTGAGTCTGGTGACAATATAGCCAATTAACTGAACTGGAGAACTACTCCCATGACCTTCGCCCATGTTGTGAAAAACTCCCTAGAAATCTGGCATTATCTCGTCTCCTCGTGGACAGGGGCACTTCAGTCTATGGGGCTGGTCTATGGTACTCATCTGCTCTATCGGTACTGCATCTCAGAGGTCTATGTGCTGCTCGGTATATGAGGACTGTGGTAGTACTTGGAACTGATGTCGTGTCAGTGATGTCGTGTCGTGTCAGTGGTGTCGTGTCAGTGGTGTCGTGTCAGTGGTGTCGTGTCAGTTGTGTCGTGTCAGTGATGTCGTGTCAGTGGTGTTGTGTCAGTGATGTGTCAGTGATGTGTCAGTGGTGTCAGTGGTGTCGTGTCAGTGATGTCGTGTCAGTGATGTGTCAGTGGTGTCGTGTCAGTGGTATGTCAGTGGTGTCGTGTCAGTGATGTGTCAGCGATGTGTCAGTGATGTGTCAGTGGTGTCATGTCAGTGGTGTCGTGTCAGTGGTGTCGTGTCAGTGGTGTCGTGTTAGTGATATGTCAGTGGTGTCGTGTCAGTGATGTGTCAGCGATGTGTCAGTGATGTGTCAGTGGTGTCATGTCAGTGGTGTCGTGTCAGTGGTGTCGTGTCAGTGGTGTCGTGTCAGTGGTGTCGTGTCAGTGGTGTCTTGTCAGTGGTGTCGTGTCAGTGGTGTCGTGTCAGTGGTGTCGTGTCAGTGGTGTCGTGTCAGTGGTGTCGTGTCAGTGGTGTCGTGTCAGTGGTGTCGTGTCAGTGGTGTCGTGTCAGTGGTGTCTTGTCAGTGGTGTCGTGTCAGTGGTGTCGTGTCAGTGGTGTCGTGTCAGTGGTGTCGTGTCATTGGTGTCGTGTGTCAGTGGTGTCGTGTCAGTGATGTCGTGTCAGTGATGTCGTGTCAGTGGTGTCGTGTCATTGGTGTCTGTGTCAGTGGTGTCGTGTCAGTGGTGTTGTGTCAGTGGTGTCGTGTCAGTGATGTCGTGTCAGTGGTGTCGTGTCATTGGTGTCGTGTGTCAGTGGTGTCGTGTCAGTGATGTCGTGTCAGTGATATCATGTCAGTGATGTCGTGTCAGTGATGTCGTGTCAGTGATGTCGTGTCAGTGGTGTCGTGTCAGTAGTGTTGCGTCAGTGGTGTCGTGTCAGTGATGTCGTGTCAGTGATGTCGTGTCAGTGATGTGTCAGTGGTGTCGTGTCAGTGATGTGTCAGTGGTGTCGTGTCAGTGATGTGTCAGTGGTGTCGTGTCAGTGATGTATCAGTGATGTGTCAGTGGTTTCAGTGGTGTCGTGTCAGAGGTGTCGTGTCAGTGGTGTCGTGTCAGTGATGTCGTGTCAGTGATGTCGTGTCAGTGATGTGTCAGTGATGTCGTGTCAGTGATGTCGTGTCAGTGATGTCGTGTCAGTGATGTGTCAGTGATGTCGTGTCAGTGATGTCGTGTCAGTGATGTCGTGTCAGAGATGTGTCAGTGTTGGACACACTTCTTGCTTCAACGGTCCTCTTTTTCATCATCATCATTCACAATGATGATGATGATAATGATGAAGAGGGTTGATACCTTTGCTGTCGCCATCATCATCTTTGTCATCATCATAGTTCTCCTTCTGCTCGTTATTAGTCCAAGGTCGCACGTGGGAATCTCCGCATGTCTATTTCCCACGCATGTGTGTATGAGTGTGTGTATGAGTGTGTGTGTGTGTGTACTGGTGCGGTGCGAGAGTGAGAGGAGTACTGCAGGATCATGACTCGCCTGAACGTCTGGGAACTGTCTGCATCTTGTCTCCCACCGTCCTACACGACATACACACACACACACACACACACACACACACATATATATATGCACCTTGCTCTCTCCTCGCTTCTTTCTATGCCTGCCTGTGTGTGTGTGTATGTGTGTGTGTGTGTGTGTGTGTGTGTGTGTGTGTGTGTGTGTGTGTGTGTGTGTGTCTAGAGGCGTGTGAGATTCTTCAACTGCCTTGTGGGATACTCTTGGTGTTTTCCAGGGGGCTTCTTTCTTCAACATGCATGCATGTATGTATGTGTGTGTGTATGTATGTGTGTTTGTGTGTGTGTGTGTGTATGTGTATGTATGTGTGTGTGTGTGTGTGTGTGTGTGTGTGTGTATGTGTATGTATGTGTGTGTGTGTGTGTGTGTGTGTGTGTGTGTGTGTGTGTGTGTGTGTGTGTGTGTGTGTGTGTGTGTGTGAAGAGCAGGTGCAGTGGCGGGTGCCTTGGTGTGACGCATGCCACCAGTACTAAGTCATTCTTTCTAGGGGGAGCGGCCAGGTCCCCCTCATCCCCCCTGGGTTCTATCTTGACTGTCGGTTGCAGTGACGCTCGCTTTTTGTCCTCAAATCTCGCGCCAAATTCAAACGGCAACCTGCACGCGTGTGTTTGTATGTGTGTGTGTGTGTGTGTGTGTGTTCTCTCCCTCTCATGCATTATTTATTGTGGCACACAGTGCTATGCATTCAGCAAATGTTCCGTTGAGTGTGGACACAAAAAATACACGTGCATGCTGGCGCAAGCTCACATGGTGTCAAGGGTTCGATTCCTGCAACATTCTCGTCGTCAAACTGGTCTTCATTGTGCGTCAAGATTGTCGCAAAAAGCGTATCGCAAACAGCAGCAAGAACGGTGGTCTCGTTGTGAATTGAATGATCGTGGAAATATGGCTGGTGTAATGAGAATCAGCTAGCGAGAGGATGTGCTTGTTCAATGTCACGTGCGTGCGAGCAAAAACTCGCTGCTCGTTGCATTTTCACGGGTTCAAATTTGAAAATTATCAACGATTTTCCATATGTCAAAAACAGGATTTTTCTAATGTTTTCACTCAAGAACTTTTATTAGATTTCAATAATTTATCTAGTTGGCTTCAAACGTATTACTATCAACATTTATGATGTTTTATTTTTTATCAAGATTTATTAAGATCTATTTTTCATGTTTCAGGAATCGTGTGGGGAATTTTTATCCATGTCAGTGATGTCGTGTCAGTGATGTCGTGTCAGTGGTGTCGTGTCAGTGGTGTGTCAGTGATGTCGTGTCAGTGATGTGTCAGTGATGTCGTGTGTCAGTGGTGTCGTGTTTCAGTGGTGTCGTGTCAGTGGTGTCGTATCAGTGATGTCGTGTCAGTGATGTCGTATCAGCTGTTAGTATTTGGTGTTTATTGTATTTTGCCGTAAAGTCTTTTCACTTCACAACGCGGATTACACACAAACACGCACTCACACACACACACACACACACACACACACACACACACACACACACACACACACACACACACACAAACATACAAACAGAACAGGTCATGGCAGGTGAGCATTTGACACAAACAACGTTTTTTTCTGCGCGCGCACCTCACCTGGCCACACCTGACCAGCCTGCACACAAACATACAAACACATGTCGTGCCCGACAACCAATTGCTGTTTTTGCTTGTCTGTCTGTCTGTGTGTGTCTGTGTGTGAGTGTAAGTGAGTGTGTGGTCATGCGTAAGGTGATTTGCTTGTTTGATTTCGAGTTTGTCTCTGAAGTTTTTGCATTGGCTGTTTCCCGACATGACAATCACAATGAAAACTCGTCAAAACAGCATATTTTGAGAGAGAAAAAAGTTTAACCAAAATTTAATACATGTTCAAGATATTTTTCGTGTATGTGCATGTGTTTATGTATGTGTGTATGTTCATGCGTGTTT
The DNA here is from genome assembly GCA_916048095.2 of Sacculina carcini. Classification (NCBI taxonomy): domain Eukaryota; kingdom Metazoa; phylum Arthropoda; class Thecostraca; family Sacculinidae; genus Sacculina; species Sacculina carcini. The sequence continues at coordinate 1,028,125 of OU696591.1, read as the reverse complement.
TATGTGTGTATGTTTTTGTGTATTTGTGTGTATGCGTGCGTTTTTGTATATACAATGCTAATATTGATTATTTGTTAATAGAATTGTTTCATTATATATTTCAGATCAGACATGCCATTGACTACAGAGCAGCGCGTAGAAATAATTTTAATATCTGGTCGTGATGGTGCAAACAACAGAAGTGTTGCTGAGCAATTCAACAGAAACCATCCTTATGAAAATGTGTCACACACTTCTGTCTGTCGTTTAATCAACAAATTCAGAGAAACTGGTAACGTCGTCCAGGTTTATCTGCGGAGATACGTGCACAAGTGTTGGAAAAAATTGCAAGCAGTCCAAGGAAGTCAGTGCGAAGGGCAGCAGGTGAAATTGTTATTCCTCGTTCAACGATGCAGAAGGTCCTCAAAGCAGTTTATTCCTTACAAACTTCAAATTCTACACCAATTGTACGTGGATGATAGTGACCGACATTTAGAAATGGCTGTATGGTTTCAGGTTCAAAATCCTGACTTTGTTGGGCGAAACATGTTATTTAGCGACGAGGAAAATTTTTATGTTAGTGGAGAGGTCAATAGGCAGAACTGCCGATACTATTCGCAAGACAGTCCTCATATTATGTTAGATAGCAAAGGACACAGCGGTCCCAAGGTATTATTGGTTTGGTGTGGCTTGTGGCGCGACCATGTGTTGGGCCCTTTCTTCTTCAATGAGACGGTTACTGGATACCTCCAAATGTTGCAAAATGATTTGATACCACAGTTTGATTTACTTGGAGACGGCAGACCTACTTGGTTTAAGCAAGACGGTGCCCCGCCGCATTACGCAACGATTGTGCTTGACTGTCTCCACGAGAATTTCAAAAATTGGATTGGTCGAAGAGATCCGATAGAGTGGTCGTCTAGGCCGCCTCACCTAAACCCGATGCACTTTTATTTCTGGGGTCACATTAAGCAAATTGTTTATTCAACGAAGATTCGTGATTTGGATCATCTGAAGAGTCGTATTATTGATGCTTGTCTTCAAATGGATGGCGATGCTGATTTACTGAATCGTGTCTACACGAAGTTTGAATTTCGGATTGGCTCGTGTATAGCCGCAAACGGCGAACATATCGAGCATTTGTAAGACTTGTACAGAACTTTGAAGTTGAATAAATGTTACTACTATAACTTTTTTCATAAACATTGGTGCGTGACTTTGTAGCCACCCTGTATATATATATATATATATATATATATATATATATATATATATATATATATATATATATATATATATATATATGTGTGTGTGTGTGTGTGTGGGTACTGTGGTGCTGTGGTTATTGTTGGCCAAGTGACGGGGGAGAGATTAGCTCAGTGCTCAGTGCTGTGTGTGATTCCATCTTGCTTCCGTTCGTAGAGCAGCAAGCAAGGGACAAGAACACCCCTCCATCTATCAGACCTCACAACACACACACACACACACACACACACATACACAATTTATTCTCGTATACACGGAAGCACCTGACATGTATGTTTGATTTACGATATAAATATATATTGCATATATAAATATATTTAACCTTTGTTCTACCAACGTTCTCATAGGGGAACGTTTGTAGATTGTATTTCAACATATATTTCAAGGCGTTTAAATATATATTGACGCCATAATATTGATATTAGCGGATGGAGAAGGAATTGAACTCTCATTTGAACGTAAAAAAATTACGTTAGGAAAATATTTACTTGTATTAAAATTGCTATAAAATCTTATGATTTTCAAAGAAATTTTCTCGTGATTTATTCAAAACTTGTTTCGTTCACAAAACTAGAATTTTTGTAAAATAAATGTGTAAAAACTCCACTCTAACTACGTGTGGTAAAATGAAGGTGAAACTTAATAAATAATACCAAGTGTACGTAAATATCTTTCCTGTTACAAATTTAGTCAATCTGTCAAACCAATAGGAAAACAAGTTTACGCAAATTATATTGAAATCGAATATCAAAATCAAATTATTTTTAGTATGAATCTGTGTTCTTTGTTATGAATATTTGGTTAAGATTCTAATTACATGTTCTTGTTGAGGTCTTGCTTATGATTGGGGCTAAATTTTCAGCTCCTGGTTATGCCTCTGGTGCATCCAGTGGCAGCGCCAGTAATTCTGCTGTGGGGGGAAGGGGCTCAGTAAAGAGATGTGGGGGCTGGCGAAACATAAGGAACTACACTCAAATGCTTATGGTCGGGATTTCTTCTGTTGTTCACGGGCGGGGGTATGCCCATTTTTGCGTGGGTCTACAGTCCCTCCTTGCTCCCTGCCTTGTCACCGCCACTGCTACACCCCATGAGGCTTGTTGTGATGACACCTGTGGTGACACCTGGGGCATGTTCCCTAGTACACTTAATTACACTTGTTACCTGCACTATCTGTGTGTGTGTGTGTGTGTGTGTGTGTGTATGTGTGTGTGTGTGTGTGTGTTGGACATGTGTGATCTCTGATGTGTGTGCCTTGTGACTCGCTTTTTGTTGTAACAACACACTCAAACACACACACACACACACACACACACTCACAAACACACACTCAAACAAACACACACACATACACATACAGACACTCAAACAAACACACACACATACAGAAAAATTTATAGATGAGACAATCTATGGCTGCTTGGAAAGATGTATTTAAGATTCGCTTGTGAAATATGACAACATTTGAAAACGGTGAAGAGAGTATGAAACGGAACGGCGAATAACAACACAGAACAGAACAGACATAAGCAAGATGCAACACACCATTTTCATAACAATCTCAACATTAACAAAGTATTGGAAATTTCACGATATACATTTTCTTAATAAAATGAACAAGTATTTAAAATTCACCCAGTCTTCTAGATTTACTGCGTGTTCAAAACTAAACTAATATTTGAAATTGGCGGAACATGTGAAACTATACTTGTTTTGAATAAAAGATTTGCTGAATAAAAACGTTATCGAACTGACTATTGTTGTAAATATATTGGGTATGTGTGTATGTGTGTGTTTGATTGTGTATGTATGTGTGTTTGATTGTGTGTGTGTATGTATGTGTGCGTGCGCTTGTGTGCTTGATGCGTGCGTGTGTGCTTGTGCTTGTGTGTGCGTGTGTATGTAGGTGTGTATGTATGTTTATGTGTGTGTGTGTTTTTGTGTGTATGTGTGTGCGTGTGTGTTTGTAAGCAATTCTGATTCCGCCTCACCTTTTTTCATTTCCACGTTTTGTTTTTATTTTCTAATGTTATTATTATTCTCTCTGTCTGTGTTTATATGTTTGATGATCAAGATGTATGTAGTTTGTAGACATGCAGTTTATACAGCGTTCACACTCTTCCCATTTCAACTTATTCATTGATTTTTACAATAATAATAATATTATTTACCCAGTAATCCAAACTGGACACTATCATTGGATAACAAGGTAGTTAGCACGGGGTCACGTGAATGTTGTGCTGGGTCATGACCTTGTGTGACCTTGTGTGACCTGTCGCTGACATTCGGCACGCTACAGCCATGTTTGTGTTTTTGTTGATGTTTTTGTGTGCTTGTGTGTTTGTGTGTGCGCGATCAGCGAGCACATGTTCAACATGTGTGCGTGCGAGTAATCTTGCTCTGAGTTTGTATGCGCGTGTGCATATTTCAGCCGGAGATTTGTGCGCATATCCGCCGGATACCGGATATGCATAAGCCGACACCTCTGAATGTATGTCTGTCTGTCTGCATGTGTGTGTGTGTGTGCATGCTTGTAAGCTTTATGGTACATTGGTGATGTCAGTGGATAGGGTTCAACTAGAACTGTATGTATGTGTGTGTGTGTGTGTGTGTGTGTGGGTGTGTATGTGTGTTTGTGTGTGAATGTGTGTGTGGGTGTGTGCTGGACACTGCCCTGCCACAGACATCTCATTAGATGTGCCACGTGCTCTATAACAAACTAGCGCCATTCGTTTTGTGTGTGTGTGTGTGTGTGTGTTTGTGTGTGGTTTTGTCTTTTTGTTCAATTCGTACGCATGGGTGTGTGTGTTGATAGGTTCTTGTGGTTGCACGTCTGTTTGTGTGTTTGTGTGTGTGTGTGTGTTTGTGTGTGTACATACACATTATGCAAAGGTCAATTAACTTCAGTTTGCGTTGGTAGAATATTAAATTATCAATTATAGTAAATTTGTACAAAATATGTCGGTTATTAACTAATTTTTTTCTTCACAAAACTACATATTTTTATTTTTCAAATGTGTTTATTTATTTTCGTTTTATTTTATTCATCTTTAATTATCACCAAATCTTATCAACTCCAATCAATTCAACTATTTCCCAAACAACAACAATCAAATTGTACGTGACTTTGTTTAAAAACATACCTCTTTTTGTTATCTCAAACACAGCGAGCTTCATATATATTCTATCTGTATTAGTTTGGTCTCGGCTTTGTCGAGCTTGTGTGTGTGTGTGTGTGTGTGTGTGTGTGTGTGTGTGTGTGTGTGTGTGTGTGTGTGTGTGTGTGTGTGTGTGTATGTGTGTGTGTGTGTGTGTGTGTGTGTGTCTTCTAATTGAGCCCTATGCTGTCTGGTCGTGTGGGTCCTAATGAGAGGAACAGCCTGCCGACAAAAACCACCTCACTACCGCACAATGAGGACCACACACACACTGACACACACACACTAACACTAGCACACACTAACACTAGCGCTCACACTAGCACACACTAACACTAGCACACACACACTAACACACACTAACACTAGCACACACACACTAACACTAGCACACACACACTAACACACACCAGCACATACTAACACACACCAGCACACACTAACACTAGCACACACACACTAACACTAGCACATACTAACACTAGCGCACACACTAACACTGACACTAACACACACACACTAACACACACTAGCACACACTGACACACAAACACACATACTAACACATACTAACACACAGAAACACACATACTAACACACACTAACACATACTAACACACACTAGCACACACTAACACTAGCGCACACACTAGCACACACTAGCACACACTAACACTAGCGCACACACTAACACACACTAACACACACACATTAGCACTAGCACACACTAACACTAGCGCACACACTAGCACACACTTACACACACCAGCACACACACACTAGCACACACTAACACACACTGACACTAACACACATGCACTAACACACACTTACACACACACTAACTTACACACATACACACACACTGACACTAACACACAAACACTAGCACACACACTAATACACACTGACACTAACACACATACTAACACACACTAGCTCATACTAACACACACTAGCACACACACATACTAACACACACTAACACACTAACACACACTAGCACACATACTAACACACACTGACACTAACACACATACTAACACACACTAACACACTAACACACACTAGCACACATACTAACACACACTTACACACACTAACACACACACTAACACAAACATTAAGGCACACACTAACTTACACACACAAACTTACACACACATGTGTAGACTCATGTTTAGGCCGCATTCAACCAGTCACAGCTACTATGATCGATGTTACTTCATAAGTTTCATAATTAAATAAAATATTTCATGTGTTTCAGCGTGATATATTTTCGACAGTATTAAGTTTGCGAAATTTGTCTGGTCCATTTTTTAATCTCCTCCGTTTATTTCATCATGAGAAAATTGTATTTTCTGAATTTTAATCTTGTGAGTTTGTGTCTCCATGGACACCATTGGAAATTATATCTTGTAACTGAATTGAATTTGCCTAATTTCTGTCGGTGAACCAAATATCTTCCTTCTTCAGTCCTGCTAGAGCAGGATTTCTTAATCGGGGTGCACGCACCCCTAGGATCTGGGCGGGCTCCTAATTGGTTCCTAGGGTTTCTAATTGGTGCGAAGATTCCATTTTGAAAATTATATCGAACATATTTTTACTTTAGCTTTATATTTGCTCCCGAAAAGGAACTTGAAAGAAATTTGAGCTGTATGAATGAATATCGAATGCAATTATTTTGTTATTACTTCGTTTGTGTTTTTATCTTTTTCATATAGTTATTCAGAATCTAGGGGGGTGCGATAACTGACTTGAAAACGATGGTTTGAAAACTGATTTGAAAACGGTGCCGAAACAGAAAAAAGGTTGAGAACCACTGAACTCGAGCAAAAAATACTGCACACAAAAACCAAACACCGTGGGACCGTGTGCCAGTGCGCCAATAGAAGAAAATGAGAGCGAATGAAGGGACTAAGTCAAACTACATAGCACACACATAGAAGCATGAACCAGATGTGAGAAACAACATAACATTCCTTCAGACATATCTCACTGTCTCCACTATTCATCTCTCTCTCTGTGTATGTGTATGTATATATGTGTATGCGTGTGTGAGTGTGTGTATATGTGTAAGCATGTGTGTATGTGTGTATGTGCGTGTGTTTGACTGAGGCAACCACTTGCCTTTTCCTATGGGAAAATTTTGGCTGACGTTCACACGCAAAACACACGCCGTTAACTGGTTTGTGTATCTGTGAGGGTGTGAGTGTGTATACATATGTGTGTGTGTGTGTGTGTGTGTATCTGTATGTTTTTCTTCCTCCAGGGCTAAATTTCAATCGACACCTACATACACACACCTGCACTTACAATGACTACCATGAGGGTTTGCTGGGGAATGCAATTGAAGAATCGCTTGTTTGTATGTGTATGTGTGTATGTGTGTGTATGTGGGTATGTGTCAGTGTGAATGTATCACCCCTACCACACCTGTCTCCATCGTCAAGGGACAAATCTGTCATTGGGTAATCTTTGAGATATTTGTATGTGTGTATGTGTATGTATGTGTGTGTGTGGGTATGTGTATGTTTGACAAGTGCGCTTGTATTTATCACCTACGAGACTACACAATCACACACACACACACACACACTCTCATACACACACACACACACACGCACACACTCACACACACACACACACACACACACACACACACACACACACATACGTGTGAATCCAATATTTGTGGGTGTATTTTATAGTTTCTCATATTCCTACATTCCTACATTCCGATATTTCCAATATGCCTACAAAGCTGTATTGCTGAAAGTTGTCATGGTTACTCAATGCTTCATTACCACTTCACTTAATTACCGTGGTAAAATCCCACGCGACGGTATAATGAGGTATTTCATCTCGAGAAATGAAATATATTATTTTCACGATAGTGGAATAATTTCTCATTTATTTGCTATTTGGTATTTTTGATGAGAGTGCACTGATAATTTTGCACGAGTTTTTATTTTCCTCTACCATAATTCCAGCCATGTTTATTGTGCTGAATATCCATACATCTTTGGCGCATGAAACTGTAGTACCAGTTATCCCAACTGTTATACTAATCATATTGTCCGAATGATATGCGCCATATAGATACGCTGTTATCTGGATGAGGAATGCCGATATAGTCGGGATAAGCGCGGTGGATTATCGAGTACTGAACTGTCGGTATACGCTATACCAACCGGTCTCACATCCACCTGTACTCGCTGCTCCAATTACAACTCTGATGTGTGTGTGTGTGTGTGTGTGTGTCTATAGTCAGCTGGTATGTAACTTGGTGATGATGTGCCCACAAACCTGCACGTATAACTGTTTCATCTCCACGATGTGCTTGCCTGTCTGTATGTGTATGTGTGCGTGTCTGTATATGAGCCGGGAGTGAGAATGTCACCAGACAGGTAGCGGGCCAATATTTTCTCTCCCTCTATGTGTGTGTGTGTGTCTTGTGTGTTTGAGTCTTGTGAAGGTGGAGATGTTTGGCTGATGCAGAGCACTGGAAGTGTCGTTGGTGATTATGTGAAACTCGCGCGCAAACTACAGAAAAAATGTCCCGAAAAATATACTGAAAAAATGTATGACGGGCTTTATAAGCTGGATTTCGTCAATGTGATAGTACACTCCTCTCTCTTGTACGCTTATCGCTCCATTGCTCAAGAATGATGTGAAAGTTGCTTGCACAACCCTCAAGACAACTCTCTTCGGCTTAATATTTGAAGTCTAAACTAAATTTGAGATATTTTCCTGATCCTAAACTTGGGATATTTTCCTGATCATTTAGGAGTCACAAACTTGGGATGTTTTCCTCATGAGGCTGTGTTTGTTCATGTACACCGTTTTCTTGCTTCCTGCTTGCTCGTTCCTCGGTGGCATTCTCAGGGCTGCATGCCTGCAATCATTTTAAAACCACCCGATCGCAAACCAAACATGCAAATAGTTGATACAATATATGTATTGTAGAGTACACTGTCCAGCATTGGTCGCCATGACTAGAAGCACACGAGTATAAAAACACGCAAACACGTGCAATGCGATCAAGTGAATCATGGAATACAAAAGAGGCGTACAACAAGGTAATAGAGTGCCTCTCTCACACACACACACACACACACACACGCATATTGTACAAAGGTATGACAGCCAGTTTTAGTATCATAGTGGGAAAAGTGAGCGCAAATACACACGCAAGCAGCACAGATGACTAGAATTTCACTGGGGGAAGCACGGTGAGCTAACAAGCTCGAGCTCTGGTCATCGACGCATACATTGACAATGACATGGTGTGATTATGAGACCAAACGAATATTTGTGATAGTAAACGTTAGATGGCGCCACTATCGTCGATCTACCCGAGCACGGTCATGTGCTGCGTATGATGAGCAGGGAGTGAGGGGCTGTGATGCTGCTGCAGCTGAGACTGGGAGGAACAACAACCAGCCTCCTCGTGTTTCCCCAGCAGCGACATGCGGCTGAACGTTTTGAGGCAGCGCGCGCACTTGTACTTCTTCACCTCGTTGTGCGTCTGCTTGTGCGCGCGCAAGTTGGACTTGTCGGCGAACGAGCGCTGGCACAGGTCGCATTCGAAGGGCTTCTCGCCGGTGTGCGTGCGGATGTGTCCCTGAAGCAGCCACGGCCGCGAGAACGCCTTGCCGCAAAACTCGCACTTGTTGGGCAGCGTGTGCGTGCGGATGTGCATCTTGAGCGCGCCCTGCGATGTGTACACCTTGTGACACGTCTCGCAAGGGTAGCGTCGTTGTTGGCAGTGAGCGACGCGGTGTTTGGCCAGTCCGGCGGCTGTTGTGTACACTTTGTGACACGCATCGCACTGGTGCCGTGACCCGGAACACTCGGTCTCGCTGACACACTCGCCGACTGCAGCCGGTGATAACACAGTCATCGAGGCGCTGTTGGACGGCTGGTTGAGCATGGTGCGCAAGATATTTCCTCCTCCGGCCGAGGCAGCCACCGCTGCAGGCGACATACACCCGCTCACCGACGCCGAAGATGTGGGCAACGCTTGTTCTGGCTGCACGGGCGGCGAGAGATGAGGTGGCAGCTCGAAGGAGTCGAAAGGCTGCTGCGGATGATGTCGAATAGCTTCGCTGGATGGAGACACACGTACCGGAAGAGCATACGGCCGGTACAGCGGACTGCCAGGCATATGGAAGTGGGCAGTGGCAGCAGCGGCCGGGGAATGACATGGCGAGGAGACGAGCTGTTGCTGATGCTGATGCTCAACTCCCGGCAGCTGATAGTAGAGGCTGAACGGCACGTAGCTTTCACGACGGACGTCCGCATCACAGGAGTTCCGCGTGCAGGCACTGCTGGCTGTTCCGTCACAATGTGCCGGAGCGGTGCGGCGCGAGTGCACGCTCAAATTCTCCGGTTCGAGGTCGGGACTGGCCACTGTTCGACGCTGCTGGGAACAATCCAGCACTTCTGTTGCTGCCGGCGACGAGCATGGCGCTGTCGACTTCGATGAGAAGACAGAAGAAGCCAACGACAGCGGTCGGTCGGGCTTGAGTCGTGGCTGAACATCGTCTGTTCATCAAACAATAGAAAAAACAGGAATATATAGGTTTGTCTGTGTTTGTTGATCCCGGTTCAACTGGGATTCATCAAGTGAAGCTAATAATTGAATCTTTGTTTATACTTCGATACCAGCTTTATCAGCATATTCATGCTTTTCTCTTGTTTTTGTTATATTAAATTAATATACATGATGATACCAATGTTATATTTTTATGCGGAAATATTTTTCATCGTTAATCATGTTCACGGAGCCTTATAACAATATGCGCGTCTTTTTTCGCCTACGCCACAAGTTTATCGCTCTGGCGTTTATAGATGTTTGTATCAGTCAGAAGAGAGATTGTTTTTGCTGGAGGCTTACCGTTCTGTGTCGAATTGAAGTCGATCAAAGCCAGAGGCCGTTTCTTCAGAGGCTTGCTCGATTGGTTCACCATTGCTACCATCTCACTCACTCACTAACACCAACACACACACTGGCAATACAGGCAGGCTCACGGGACCAGGGTACAGTTGACGGCAACACATCCGCGAGAGGACTGGTGCCGCCCGGGCGCTGCACCGCTACAAATAGCCGAGCTCCTGAGAGCAGGTGTTCGCCGCCACAAGCGCACGTGCCGTCCAACCAATCAGCGACGAGCTCCGCGACCATCCAGCCAATCAGCGAGCGCCATCTCCGCGCGCGCC
>OU696591.1:935000-1012500 GCA_916048095.2 Sacculina carcini | reverse complement strand
ACAAACACAAATTCCCGCACCTCATCAAACATCTCGCTCCAACACGGCGTCTCTCTGTGTGTGTGTGTGTGTGTATGTGTGTGTGTGTGTGTGTGTTTGTGTGTGTATGTGTGTGTGAATTCCTGAGTGTTCGGTGAGTGTGTGTGTGTTATGCTAGGAGTACCACATGGTAGATTATCAAATGAGAATGTCCAGCTGTTTGTCCCCAGTTGCTAGCTCTACAGATCACGTTACCTGCTGCATACGAGGTGTGCGAATTTGGTTCTGGAGTGTAGCAATTGTGTTCCTATAACTCGGCGGAGCTGGAATTAAGTCAAGTGGAACACAGCCGCCGCCATACATCACAGCCGTGCGGAATGTTGAAAGACCTGCGGTCAAAGTGGATCAGTTCAATCAGCTTTTTAAAAAGGTGAAAGAGGAAGCTTTTATATCGTGACATGGTTTTTTGTGTCCCATTGAAGAAACTGTGAGTGGAAAGGGATACGATGTGACTTGTGAGAACTACTTCTTACTCAAGGATAACTCAGATTACTTCTCTCTGGAGACTTCTGGAGACTTCAAATTTCATTTAGGGCACATTAATTTACATTTCGGTAATATAATATGTCGGTCATTATCCCTTTGATCTCAATTAAAGCAACACTTTCGATCAAAGGTTCATTGATCAAAAGATTAAAACATAAAAAGTCAACTACTTTTTCAAAGGTTAAATATAGCTTTTATGGAATATTTCAATATTCTTGAGCAGGAATAGAAGATGAACTAATTGGTAGGGTAGTCAAAACGTATTGAACTAAGACCAATTATAAGCGATTGTTAGTGGTGAAATTTAGCTAGGTAGTGGAGTCTCGTGAGATATATCATTGTGATGCCTCAGTCGGTTATTTCTAAATGTCTGAATAAGCAAATATGCTGTTATTAAAAAAAAACACAGATGACAGACACACACACAGGTCCATTAACACACGGGGCAGTGGTGGCGGCAGGATTTTTCCCTTGGCGGGCTAAGGAAAAAAAGATGCGGTGACTTGGCGAAACATGAGGAACTACACTCGAAATGTTCATGATCCGAATTTCATGGGGACTCAGAGGGGATTGGCACTTTATTGGGTGAAGGCATCAGCCCCTCGAAGCTCTCCCTTGGTACCACCTCTGCACCGGGACCTATCAAAACATTCACTCATACACAAATTTTCACTTTGCGTATCCATGTCGTGCATTCTTGGGATGATGCGTCGTATTGTGTGTGTGTGTGTGTGTGTGTGTGTGTGTGTGTGTGTGTGTGTGTGTGTGTGTGTGTGTGTGTGTGTGTGTCAGTGTGTGCTGGCGTGGCCGGATGATGGTGGTTGTGTTGGAGGTGGCCGCGGTCCCCAGGCACGCCGCGTCCTCCAACATTCGCGCCACTTTGACCGCGCATACTTGCCGCTTGGCACTCACACACGCACGCGCTCACACATTGTCAAACAGCGCGGCTTCGGCGGTCGTCCGCAGAGAACACACAATAACATTTCTCGGTGGCCTCCCTGGTGGCGGGTGTCTTCTTTGTCGTCGAATAATTCTTTGCTGCGTCGCTTCCGACACACGCCGTCGGCACGCGCGCGTGTGTGTGTGTCAGTGTGTGTCAGTGTATGTGTGTGTATGTGTGTGTGTGTCTGTGTGTGCGTCGCTACGAATCAATTTGCGACAGTGTGCTCGCGCTATGGCCGCGTGCCGCACGCTGCATGTTCTGTATCCGTTTGTATGTGCGTCTACCAACGTCCACACACACACACACACACACATACACACACGCTCATGTGCCCGATGTGTGAGTATTGATTTTTGCATGGAATGTGTGTGCATGTGCTGGTGAGAATGCGCGTTTGTTCATGACGTCATGAATGGAATGGAGTCAGCTATGGCATAAGTGTGATGCATTATTCAAATTGTATGAGGGAATTATTCGCGCAATGATTTTATAAGGCACTAATCGTATAGGGCAATGTCGAGAGAAACTAGTGCAAATTGTAATTTTAGATAGAAATCAGTCAAATGGTGTCCACGATTGGAGAGCATATTCTTGAGAAGTGGAAAAGTTTATTAAATGGCTACAAACGTGATTGGAGCAAATTTAAGGTGTGGAAAAAGTTGAATCTGAATGAGACACCGCTCCAAACTTGTCCCCGGGTAATTACCCAATAATATTTCTTGAAGTTGCACAAAATCCTCATTTTTCTCGAGTGCACTTCTGAGCTTCGCCTATATCACGATACATCCCGTCCGTTTTCAGCAGGATCTTGATTTCTACTCGTATATCGGACTCCATCTCTTTCAATGCGGTCTTTCTATGGCTTTTGTTTTTCTGATGATCAAACCATGTGGGGAAATATGGAAAAGTTGGCTTTTTTAACAACAAAGCCCGTTTTGCATTGATCTTATCGGAAAGGAATTTATCATTTTGACAGACGCTCAAAGATTTTTCTAGCCAGATCGTCCATAATTCCTTCAACACTTCTTAGCACCCATAGGTCTTCTCCCCTGGGTCCAGCACCACTGTTTAGCAAGATATTCTGTGGAAGATGTCGTCAAACTGAGCTGCGCGGATCACATGATCATGCAGGATCATGGTGTGATGATGGATCATGATCCACCTCTTGTACATGACCACCCGACATGATCACTCAACACCAATCATCATATACACTCATGACAACTCATCACTCTTATCTTTGTGTATGTATGCGTGTGTGTGTGTGTGTGTGGCTGTATGTTCGGGCGGAGGCTGCAGCTGCTCAGCTGGCCAGCTGGAGGCAGCTGATGGGCCATGTCCCACTGATCCCGATGTACCGCCATCCCGGAACATACAGGCTGCATGTGTGTTTGTCAGCAGGCGTGCATAAATGTTCTTGTATGTATGTTTGTATGTGTGTGCGTGTTTGATGCGATAGTCCAACTCCTCCAGCTCATTCCTCTTCATATTGCTCTCTCTTTTCCTCTCTTCCTCCCTTGTTCATTGTGACTGTGCGTCCATTGAAGCACTAGACGCTGTCAGACTCTCAGCTCGCAGACGAGGAAAACACGACCAGAGCTCGAGGAACTAACACCTGCTGATGGCGTCTTTCTCTCCCTCTCTCCCTCTCTCCTCCACTTTTCCTTGTTCTTCATCTTCTCCGGCATGTCTCATGTCTCGGTGCCTCTGTCTCCACCGACCTTCTGGCGTCCCCGAGACGCGATGCCGGCTGCTCTCCGTGTATTGTATCGGCTGCCTTGCTTTGGCGTTTGGCGAAATCTCGTCTCGCTTGCGCTTGTGTGTATGTCTGTCTGTCTGTCTGTATGTTCCAGTGTGTATGTGTGTCAGTGTGCGAGCGAACACTGATTTGGCGGTGACCATCACACAGTGATTGTGTATGTCTGTCTGTGTGTGTGTGTGTATGTGCAGACGCTCTCTTGGCGTGCTCTATTGAATCTCAGCTCGCGCAGATGCGACCGCTTCTGTGTGTGTGTGTGTGTGTGTGTGTGTGTGTGTGTGTGTGTGTGTGTGTGTGTGTGTGTGTGTGTGTGTGTGTGTGTGTGTGTGTGTGTGTGTGTGTGTGTGTGTGTGTGTGTGTGTGTGTGTGTGTGTGTGTGTGTGTGTGTGTGTGTGTGTGTGTGTGTGTGTGTGTGTGTGTGTGTGTGTGTGTGTGTGTGTGTGTGTGTGTGTGTGTGTGTGTGTGTGTGTGTGTGTGTGTGTGTGTGTGTGTGTGTGTGTGTGTGTGTGTGTGTGTGTGTGTGTGTGTGTGTGTGTGTGTGTGTGTGTGTGTGTGTGTGTGTGTGTGTGTGTGTGTGTGTGTGTGTGTGTGTGTGTGTGTGTGTGTGTGTGTGTGTGTGTGTGTGTGTGTGTGTGTGTGTGTGTGTGTGTGTGTGTGTGTGTGTGTGTGTGTGTGTGTGTGTGTGTGTGTGTGTGTGTGTGTGTGTGTGTGTGTGTGTGTGTGTGTGTGTGTGTGTGTGTGTGTGTGTGTGTGTGTGTGTGTGTGTGTGTGTGTGTGTGTGTGTGTGTGTGTGTGTGTGTGTGTGTGTCACCTGCCCAACACCTGCCCACTAACACAAACAGTTGGTCTTTCTGGACGCTCCTTTCAGCTCGTGTGTGCACGCGCGTGTGTGTGTGTGTGTGTTGATCATAGGCAGAGCCTTTGTACCAAACAGCCCCCCCCCCCTCCTCCTCTGCTCCAGTACCCCCTCCGGCAGGGGGACAGCCGGTCGTAGGGGGGTCAACACCTGCCCCTGTGTGACGGCTCGCACGTGCCTCTGACGGCATGTGCACTTACACACACACACACACACACACACACACACACACACACACACACACACACACACACACACACACACACACACACACAGACACACAAACATACACCGCGCACGTGTGTGTCAGTATGCGAGTGTGTTTGTGTGTAAGGGGGACCATTGGGTACATGCATAGGCACACACTCATTCCCTGCACACACACACACACTGACACACACACACACACACACACACACACACACACACACTGACACACACACACACACACTGACACACACACACCACACACACACACACACATACAAACACACTGACACACACACACGACACTGCTGCATATGTGTGTGCGCTGAGCAAATCGATCGTCGTTGTCGATGATCGACGCTGGCACGTGCGACGCCGCGTCCTCGTCGACATTGTACAATATGTCGCTGGAATGTTTGTATGCTCGCCTGCCTGTATGTATGTGTGTGTGTGTAGGTGTTGATTTTTGTGCGATTTTGGCGCGTGTGTGTGTGTTTGTTTGTATGTGGGGTATTGGCTGATAACAAGGGTTGGGTTGACGGAGGGGATTGTGGTGTGCATTTTGGGGGTCTAGTGTTCTCCCGTATACTCAGCCTTCGAGATTGTGTGATGGAAGCATTCCACTTGCCTAGTTTTATAACGTGATAATTTAGCAGTTGCCGGTAGAAATCTTGTTCTTGAAAAATATTTATTGTCGTGAATATTTCATGAAATAGTCTTCCTTTTTGCAAGATGTCTTTTCAGTTGTTGATATCTACTGAATATATAGTCATGTTTTTCTATAAATGAAATTATCATTTGTCTGGTGATTGGTGTTTTTAGATATTTGAAAAGATTATACAAGTTGAGTTATCACTCCCTAATGCTGCGTGTCAGTTTTATTGAATGTTTTATGAAATTCTCGATGTTTTAAGCAGAAGTACTTCTGTGTTGGTGTTGTGACTGAATAAATTTTCATTCCGACAGGTTTTTATTGGGGAATTCTTCCCTGGTAAGCTTAATGTTTCTTAGTTTGATAAGACTGTACCTTGGTATATACATTGGATTGAAATAAGTGGTCTAGAAACTAAAAACAGTGGCAGTTATTTTCTGTTTTCGTTCATTTTTGTGCTTCTCAAACATACACACACACACACGCATACACACGGGGATATTTCACGATCAAATCAGTTCCAAGCGTGATTGCTATAATTAGGTAGTGTTTTCTTTCAGCTTGAATCAACTCCATAGATCGCCTCCAATGTCTACACAATTATTTCCTACATTTTTGCGAGCAGGCGTTTAAATGTCCAGAAGCGCTGGAGAAATCGGTGTATTCCGACCAGCGTTAAAATCCGTGGCTCCGTGTTATTCAACCTTGACAGTCTGTCTGTCTGTCTGTCTGCCCTCATACACCTGCCTGTTTATGAGCACGTGTGTTTGTGTTTGAGAGTGCCGATTGTGATTGGAAAGCCGCGTGCTAAATCCCTGGAAAACACGAATGAATGTGTGCGTGCGATCCTTGTGGTTGTGATCAGGAGGTAGGAATGGAAAAGAAGAGAGAGTTTGTGTGAGAGAGAGAGCGGGGTGATGTCGTGTGGGACACACTGTTTTGTCGCCGTCACCGGAAATATTATTTGGCCTAGAAGAAGCAGAGGAAGCAGACAGCGGGCGGCGGCGGCGGTAAGGAGAGGAACGACCGTGTCTTCTCAAATGCACGCGACCACCCGCCGCCAACACACACACACACACACACACATACACACACACAGTCTCAGCAGCTTGTGTTTGTGTCGCCGTCCAGTCCGCAAACCCTTCTACTCCTTGGTTCGTCAATTTATCTCCCTCTGTGTGTGTGTATGCACATGAGCTTGTGTGTGTGTGTGTGTGTGTGTGTGTGTGCATTGTGTGGTGAGAGGTGGTTGGTCCTTCACGCCAGCTGACCCTCACGTATTGGTCACGTACACACAGACACACAGACACACAGACACACATACACACACGTGAGGGCACCCATTAAAACGACCAAGTGTGGGTTGTTTATCGCGCTCTTTCCATGCCGTCTTTCTATCATATCATGAACGTATTCTGATTGACACGTAACTTTTTCTCTGCTAGATAACATTTTTTATTTGTTCGTAAGACGTTTGTATATGTTCGCTGGCTTATGGTCATTGTTTGATGTGTGCATTTAACTTGCACACTTACACGCTTAACCTTTTTCTCACTGATTCCCCACTTCTTAATGAGCCATCTCTTCATTTTCCACACAACAGCGCTGATAAATTCAATAAATTCAGTTGTTAAATCAAAGTAAATGTCAAGAGGTCATTAGAAACAAAACATATATATTTATAAAACCACACATAGTTGTCCTGTTCTGTCCGACCTTTAGCTTCCCACTTGACAACTCTTTCATTCCCCACAGGTTGAGAGCCACTGATCTATACTGAAAATACCCTATTGAATATCTGTTTTTGGTGTGGAATCAGCAAGATTACATGAAAAATAATTGCCGATATTACCAATCTTTTAATTATATTTTTCATCCAATTTTGCGTGTATGTGCACAAATCTCTTTTGCATCCTGGCATTTCTTTAAAATCTCCCATTATCGCCATAAATTTGCAGCGGACTTGATGACTAGGTGTGTGTTTGGGCAATTTATCGTGATTTTATAGCGTAATTCAATCGATCCTGCCGTCATTCAGCTCTTAGTTATTTGAGATTAAAATAGCAGACATGAAATCGTATATTCAGAAATTTGACTCAGATATAACTGATAATTCAATGTTTTCAGCAGCTTTTGTACCGCCGCCCTAGAACGCGTCTCCCCTGAATACGGTCCCTTCATCATGCGGTCCCACTGATGTATAAGGTCCCATCTATTATCCCAGTCGTCTGTTTCCCCCATTCACTACTTGATCAGGTATGTCTAAACGAGTCATTCCCGGTAATCACATTCACCTCGTTGACAACTCAACGACATGTTCTCTCACGACATTCAAACATTTCCAAAGGCATACCTCATCTCACCAATGTGTGTTTGTGTGTGTGTGTGTGTGTGTGTTCAATACACGCACGTGCGCTGATTTTGCACCGGATGCAGCCGCAGATCACATGCGTCCTGTGGCCAAAAAACCGCCTGGTCGTGCGGGACATTCTCTTCGTTGGCGACGTCTCGTTTCTTGAGCGTCCATTATGAGCTGCCGCTACGGCGGCGTCCTAGGCGTGCCAGATCTCGTGCGTCCGGCATTCATGAAGCGATCGTGCACGCGCTCTCACTGACACACCACCTCCGTCCTGGACAAAACAGCAAATATTTGCACTTTACACACACACACGCACACACACACACACACACACACAGGCACGCGCGCACACGTGCTCGCTAATGAATGCATTCTTGGGCGCGCGTGCCTGTGTGTCTGTGTGTGTGTGTGTGTGTGTGTGTGTGTGTGTGTGTGTGTGTGTGTGTGTGTGTGTGTGTGTGTGTGTGTGTGTGTGTGTGTGTGTGCCGGATGACGAGGCATTCCAGGTCTCTTCATTGGCTGTGATCGACACACTCGACCGACCCCCACACCACGACACATGCACGCGCATGACAGATAACACCACCACCACCACTGACACGACATCACTGACACGACATCACTGACACGACATCACTGACAGGACACCACTGACACGACATCACTGACACGCCACCACTGACACAACACCACTGACACAACACCACTGACACGACACCACTGACACAACACTACTGACACGACACCACTGACACGACATCACTGACACGACATCACTGACACGACATCACTGACAAGACACCACTGACACGACACTACTGACACGACATCACTGACACGACACCACTGACATGACATTACTGACACGACACCACTGACACGACAACACTGACAAGACACCACTGACATGACATTACTGACACGACACCACTGACACGACACCACTGACAAGACACCACTGACACGACACTACTGACACGACATCACTGACATGATACCACTGACACGACACCACTGACATGACATTACTGACACGACACCACTGACACGACACCACTGACACGACACCACATCACTGACACGACACCACTGACATGACATCACTGACACGACACCACTGACACGACACCACTGACACGACACGACACCACTGACACGACACGACACTACTGACACAACACCACTGACACGACATCACTGACACAACACCACTGCCACGACACCACTGACACGACATCACTGACACGACACCACTGACACAACACTACTGACACGACACCACTGACACAACACTACTGACACGACATCACTGACATGACACCACTGACACGACACCACTGGCATGACAACACTGACACCACACCACTGACACGACACCACTGACACGACACCACCGACACGACACCACTGGCATGACACCACTGACATGACACCACTGACACGACACCACTGACACGACATGCACACATGTGTGCAATTTCCAATGCGTATGTGTGTGTGTGTGTGTAAAGATACACATTCGCGCGTATATATACAGCACAGGCATGTGAGTGCATGTGTGTGTGTCAGTGAGTGAATGTGTTTGTAGGCGGGTGTGTGTGTGGAGGTATCTGACAGTGGAGGGGTACCACCACCTGCTTCTGCCTTTGATGCACAACACGGCACGTGCATCTGTGTCAGTATGTGTGTGTGTGTGTGTGTGTGTATGTGTGTGTGTGACAGCTGCTCCATGTCATGCACACACACACGCATGTGAGAAAGAGAGGGATAGATAAATAGACGGCCGTTGGAAACTGTCGTGTCGCGCGAATGCAATGTTAGACGGGAGGCTGGGGGTGATGTTATTGAAGCTGTTGTAGCCGCCAGCTATGATGCTCAGGTTTATAGTGGCGCGTGCGTGTGCGTGAGATGGAGGGTGTGATAGGAGAGGAGGCGTTGAGGTGGCCAGGTGAATGAGCCTGTGTGCTTGCGCGTGCAAGAGATTGAGTGTGAAAGGCTGTGAAATCAACACTATGTAGATGTCAAGTGGAGATCAAGTGCTGAATGCATTCACTTGTTGTATGGACTGGACGAACCCTGATTGTGGCCATTTTTCAGACAACTTTTCTCCAGCCTCTACAACAGTGGTTCCTAACCTGTGGGGAATTCTCCATCGGTGGAGAATGAAAGAGTTGTCAAGTGGGAAGCTAAAGATTGGACAGAAGGACAAATGTGTGTGGTTTTATCAATTCAAATTCGTGTATTTTCGTTTCTTATGACCTCTTGACATATACTTTGATGTAACAACTGAATTTCTTAAATTTACCAGCGCTGTTATGGAAAATGAATAGATGGCTCATTAAGAAGTGGGGAATCAGAGAATAGAGTTAAGAAACACTGCTCTATAGTGTTGTATTGAAATAGAAGATTTTGAGAAGCATCATTTATTAAAGCAGGATAAAGTTTCTATTGTCTCCAATTGAAAGAAAATATGATGTGCACAGAAAAATGCCCGGACAGAAGTTTTCAAGTTCAATTGGAAGACTGGCGGTGAAGCTCCTGTTTGCCATAAAGTCGACAGCTGCAATATTAAACGAATTTTTACAATAATTGCGGTACTTTGCAAGATATCGGTTGGTTTTAGCGTCCAGTAGAGGATTTCGGGGTGAGTCTGGGGTGAGAGTGGAGATTTTCTTTGCAACGCCAAACAATCAATTGTTTAGCCAACGTTGAAAGATTTTCACTGTCTTGGGTGAAAGATATTCACGTTGGTGAATCAATGATGCGGAGAGTTTGGACGTTCTTTGGATGAGGAGACACTTTGGATGAGACGTTCTAAGGCACACGGGCGATCGTTGCAACTTGCACTGCACGAATCATCATTTTAGACCAGTGGTTCTTAACTGGTGGGGAATGGAAGAGTTGCCAAGTGGGAAGCTAAAGGTCGGACAGAAGAGGACAACTATGTGTATTTTATCAATTCAAATTCGTTTGTTTTTGTTTCTTATTACCTCTTGACATTTACTTTGATGTAACAACTGAATTTATTGAATTCATCAGCGCTGTGATGGAAA
This sequence comes from Sacculina carcini, assembly GCA_916048095.2. Taxonomy (NCBI): domain Eukaryota; kingdom Metazoa; phylum Arthropoda; class Thecostraca; family Sacculinidae; genus Sacculina; species Sacculina carcini. Next base: position 1,002,146 of record OU696591.1, on the reverse strand, counting down.
ATGAAGAAACGGCTCATCAAGAAGGGAGGTATCAGAGAGAAAAAAGGTTTAGAACCACTGGTCTAGACAGAACCGTAGCCTCGCGCATGATATTGAAATGTATCGTAAACTAGCGCATAAAAGTCCCTAGGAGACCGAGGGGCTGCTCGTAACTGCATTTTCCCAAAGTCGGACCTCTATTATAATAGCGTCCCAATTGTTGCTTTCGGGGGGCATAAAATCTTGTTTTGGCTCTGATTCCAGAGTCTGCCATTCAAGTGCTGGAAACTGAAGTGGATTCCTTGGAAAAAACCAGGATAAGAAGGGTATGCAGAATTGAGAGTGGAAGATTGTACCGGAGTGAAAATGACTGGGTTTATTGAGAAATACTGGCTGTTATTTGAGAGCCGACAAAGACATTAAGTTGAAAATGGTTAAGCTACAGGAAAAATGAGGTTATTAAACATTCGGATTTATGTAAGAATTACAAAGAATTGATGTTTCAGCTGAATATAAATCACGAGAATATGATAGAAGAATATTACGAACAATTAAGGAAAACAAGGCATATTCAAACTGCGTATTCTATGGTGCCGCAAGAAATATCCCATCTTTTGCGGTTTATTTTTATTATTGTTGGCTATCGCTCTGTTGGCGTATCGTTTTGTTTGAACTTGTATTCAGTAACGATGCAAAGCACACGATACCACGACACCACTGACACGACACCACTGACACGACACCACTGACACGACACCACTGACACGACACCACTGACACAACACCACTGACACGACACCACTGACACAACACCACGGCCACGACACCACTGACAAGACACCACTGACACTACACCACTGACACTACACCACTGACACGACACCACTGACATGACACCACTGACACGACACCACTGACACGACACCACTGACACGACACCACTGACACGACACCACTGACACGACACCACTGACATGACACCACTAACACGACACCACTGACACGACACCACTGACACGACACCACTGACACGACACCACTGACACAACACCACTGACACGACACCACTGACACGACACCACTGACACTACACCACTGACACGACACCACTGACACGACACCACAGACACGACACCACTGACACAACACCACTGACACAACACCACTGACACGACACTACTGACACGACATCACTGACACGACACCACTGACACCACCACTGACACTACACCACTGACACGACACCACTGACACGACACCACTGACACGACACCACTGACACTACACCACTGACACGACACCACTGACACGACACCACTGACACGACACCACTGAGACAACACCACTGACACAACACCACTGACACGACACTACTGACACGACATCACTGACACGACACCACTGACACCACCACTGACACTACACCACTGACACGACACCACTGACATGACACCACTGACACTACACCACTGACACGCCACCACTGACACTACACCACTGACACTACACCACTGACACGACATCACCAACACACCACTGACACTACACCACTGACACGACACCACTGACACTACACCACTGACACGACACCACTGACACAACATCACTGACACGACACCACTGACACGACACCACTGACATGACACAACTGACACATCACTGACACATCACTGACACGACACCACTGACACATCACTGACACGACACCACAGACACATCACCACTGACACGACACCACTGACACGAAACCACTGACACGACATCACTGACACGACACCACTGACACGACATCACTGACACACCACTGACACACCACTGACACGACATCACTGACATGACACTACTGACACGACACTGACACGGCACCACTGACACACCACTGACACGACATCACTGACATGACACTACTGACACGACACTGACACGACACCACTGACACGACATCACTGACACGACATCACTGACACGACACCACTGACACGACACCACTGACACGACACCACTGACACGACACCACTGACATGACATCACTGACACAACATCACTGACATGACATCACTGACACAACATCACTGACATGACACCACTGACACAACATCACTGACACGACACCACTGACACGACATCACTGACACGACATCACTGACACGACACCACAGACACGACACCACTGACACGACACCACTGATACGACACCACTGACACACGACATCACTGATACAACACCACTGACACGACACCACTGACACGACACTACTGACACGACATCACTGACACAACACCACTGACACGACACCACTGACTCGACACCACTGACACGACACCACTGACACGACACCACTGACACTACACCAATGACACGACACCAATGAAACGACACCACTGACACGACACCACTGACACGACATCACTGACACGACATCACTGACATGACACCACTGACACTACATCACTGATACAACACCACTGACACGACACCACTGACTCGACACCACTGACACGACACCACTGACACGACACCACTGACACGACACTACTGACACGACACCACTGACACGACACCACTGACACGACACCACTGACACTACACCACTGCCACGACACCAATGACACGACACCACTGACATGACACCACTGAAACAACATCACTGACACGACACCACTGACACGACACCACTGACACGACACCACTGACACGACACCACTGACACGACACCACTGACACAAACACACCTGGTGTTATCATCGGTGTAACAAAGGTGCGCGTGTTCGTTGAGAACGTTACCGACATTCAACCATGATGCACTCACGAACGCGAATTTGCAGTGACCGATATATATATGTGTGTGTGTGTGTGTGTGTGTGTGTGTGTGTGTGTGTGTGTGTGTGTGTTTGAGAAGGTGGCAGCGTTGAGAGCGTTTGTCGAGAAGACGGCGTCGGTTCCACGCAGATGGTTCGATGAATGGACCACGCACACATACACACGCACACACAGACAAACAGACGTGTGCGTCGCTCTTTCACACACTCATACACACACACAGACACACACACACACACACACACACACACACACACACACACACACACACACACACACACACACACACACAGAGACACACACCTGTCCTGAAAAACCAACACCTGGCTATTGGCTCGCACGCGCACGACCTCAACACACGCGCGTGGCGTCGTCACCAACGCATTCACTCAACAATCATCTTTTACTAGGCTGACACACACACACACACACATTTGCGCGTGTGGGGTTGTTCTTTCCTATACAAACGTCCGTTATAATTTGATGGATTGCTTGCGTATACAATAGCCGCCTAAATTTAAGACGCTAAAACGTTGCTATCATTACAGTGGTGATAAATTGGAAGACCTTCGCTTTCAACATCACGTGATAACTATATATATTTTTGCATGATTGACAGCTAAAGTAAGAAGGTTCATTTGAGGTGAGCAGTCAGAGAAACAATGTTGCACACCACTTTTCTAAATCTAGCGAATCGAAATTTTTAAACTCCTTGATTTTTATTGCAAGCACATTGGTGAAAGTATCTAACGTATATTCACAAGTTGCTTCCTGTAATCGTGCCTTCACTTTGAAACAACATAACAAAACCACGTTCTTTTTACGCAAGAACATACTATGAATTATCAAATGTTCATATAATTATGTTCTACTATGAATTATCAAATATTCTTATAGTTAAACAAAATTCCGTCACCGACATAAAACCACTGTGATATCATCATTGTGGCTTCCACTTATCATCGCCACCTTGTCTAGATGGTGTTGTATAACTATAGCGCATACTGTAAAACTTGCGCATACTAAGAGCCCAAAAATGCGCCAAGTCCTTCTGAGTTCCTCCATCGAAACAACCCTGACGATGGATGTTTCAAGTGTAGTTTCTCATGTTTCTTAGCCGTTTCTTAACCGCTTCTCTGCTTCTGTCCGTAAAAATCTTAGTGCCGTCCATGCTCGTAGCCTGCTCCAAGCGAGAACTTGCATTCACAAACGTATTGGTCCACAAGTGATGTCGTGTGAACGATATTCTATGTGGAATTTGTTTTGGTCACCTTTGTACCATGTATTGTACTGTTCCTTTGTCTAATTCAGTGGTTCTCAACCTTTTTTCTCTGATTCCCCACTTCTTAATGAGTCATCTCTTCATTTTCCACAACAGCGCTGATAAATTCAATAAATTCAGTTGTTACATCAAAGTGAATGTCAAGAGGTCATTCGAAGCAAAAAAACGAATTTGATCGATAAAATCATACATTTATCCTGTTCTGTCCGACCTTTAGCTTCCCACTTGACAACTCTTCCGTTTCCCACCAGTGAGGAATTTCCCACAGGTTAAGAACCACTGGTCTCCGCTATCAAACTCTGGATATCAAACTCTCTCAATTATTACGTCTCTTATCTCTGAAAAGAATTTTTTGCGCGAGTTTTTAATCATTATGTGAGTTTATTTAGATGTTGATATGAGAGAAGTGCTTTAATCAATATGTCACATGATGTTATTGTTTATACTTTGCCGTGATTAGAATTAACAGTATTCGCGGCGGTTTGATTTTCGTGAGTGTGCTAGAGAGGATGGTAATATGTTGTAGTGTAGTGTGATAGTGTCTATAATGTGTGCGTGATTGACTTGTTCCTGTTTCGTATTTTACTATTGTTAAATATACTTCGACACATTATTTCTATTGAATGTAACGCTGCGCATTTACTGGACGACCTCGGCTCCATTCGTGGTCACATGTCTACTGATAAAACTGAACCCTAATACCTTTCACGAATTAACTCAAACAATCCAGCCTGCAGCAGCTTGTTCCTACTGGGAACCTTCAACAGATCATGATTATGACGTCACCAGAACTCCAGCACTTGTGACAAATAAGCAAGATAGATTGTTAATAAGCAAGCTTGATTGTTAATCACCTCCTTCGACAAGCAAAGCGCAATTCAACACACCAAACACTCTGTCATTAGCCCAATGAAGTACCATAGCCATACACATACACAGGTCATGCTTTTGTGCGTGTGTGTGTGCGTCTGCGTGCGTGTGTGTGTGTGTGTGTGTGTGTGTGTGCGTCTGTGTGCGTCTGTGTGTGCGTCTGTGTGTGTGTGTGTGTGTGTGTACGCCGGGTGATCATGGGTGTGTGTCAGAGTGCATGTGTGCGCGCGTGTGTGTATGTCTGTGTGCATATACGCTGTTTCCTATAGGCAGCAGGTCTGTTTTGGAATTGTACCGTCCACTATTGAAGAATGCTGTATGTATGTGTGTGTGTGTGTGTGTGTGTGTATGTGTGTGTATGTTGGCCACGCGTCACGCCGTTTTCCCGCAGGCCAGCTGACTGCACACCTGCCGTCCCCCCGTCCTATCCCCCTCATCCCTCGCTGTGGATGAGAGGCGGCGGGGGGGAACACACGGTTGAGATGAATCCTGCCTGCCTGCACTCACATCTGTCGATTCACACACACACGAACATACACACACACACACACATACATGAGCAGATTCGAATCGGCGACCGTTGATTCGACCGTCCTCCTAATATTCCCACTCACCGCATCACACACGCACGCACATACACACACACACACACACACACATACACACGTAGGCACACTCGCTGGCACGTTGACAAAACAATGTCTCCGGTCGGTGGCTGAGTTTGTATTTTTTCTCGTCTTTGTCGTTGTCGCCGGCACGACCGACGGACGGTTGGCTAATGAAGCCGGCGTTGATAGTGGAAGTGGAGGTGCCTGAACCAAGATCATGGCTCGAGCAGATGGCACGTGTGGCCATGAGTAGCTCCACTGACTGGTCCTGCTCTCTCACGGCTACCTGATGTGATAGAGCCACACCTTGCACTGACAGAGAGATTCAGGCAACCGTCACTCTCAGTATATTTCTTCATGCTTTGTCCTGTCATTCACACGGTTGACGAGGTCTCTCTTTCTCTCCTCCTCATGTTGCTGCTTCTGTCGATGTCTACTGAATTATATTGTTGTTATCAGATCTTACCGATTCACAATTGCGGCGGTTGAAGTATGATCTATATGGCGTGCCAGATATCGTGTGATCTTTCAGCGTTCTTGGATCTAGTGGTCTTTGAGAATCATTGTGGTCTAGTAGGATGTGTATAGTGTCTTGCATTCCGACCAAGAGTTCCTTCACGGGTTCGGATTGGCAGTTTTACCGGACATCACTGTCGATGAGTGGTTCCCAACCTTTTTGTGATCGAGTACCACTCGGAGGTTCCGTATAGTCTCAGCCGCGTACCACCTGTCTCTAGAAAACTCTCAATTCGATCAGATATCATTTGATTTACATGATTGTACAAATGGAACACACAAAACAACTGAAAATGAAGACTCAACGCGAGGACTGCTTCTTCTCTACCAGCTGGTAAATGCGGAACATGTGACCTAGTGAACTAGTAATTGGTCTTGTCCTTCTCGTCAGGTCATGTCTTGGTCACAAGGACAACACTCACCATAACATCATCACTGTTTAACCAGGTGCATTATGTTCACCTCCGACGTTCCAGACACTGTTCGTCACATTCTAGTTGAATGTAGGAATTGTTCACAATCTATCGACAACAACAAATGAGCGATTTCAGTGTCATTCGCGATGTTTCAATACACGACTCTCTAGAAATCTCTTCTTGACCTCTTCGTAGAAGTCGTACTATCTCAAGCCGACCTCTTTACGTTCAGAATATAAATATCGTGCATACCAATGTACATTCATCTCAAGCACTTCAATACGTCACAATGTCTGAATTTACTCAAATTTACTGTCAATTACATTGAACTACAAGTATCTGATAAAGTCTATCGTGAAAGTGTTCAGTGAAGGCACTTTATGTTGAAGATGGCTATTAAATCCGCATATATTGGTTTTAGTCAGACTGAGACATGATTTTTCGGTAGGAAGAAAAATATGGCTCCATATCTCAGGTGTAAATTACTAAATTTTCCTATTTGTATATCTACTTTAAATTGTTTTACCAATATAATATGTACAATATGGAATTCAATGTATTGAAGCGACAGCCGTATGATCACAATTCACAAGCACAATACCATTATATCCACAGTAAACAGCCTGATCCGTTACCATGGCAACCAAGCATTCATTGCTATGGTAACGACTCACATACATAAATCTACTTGTTCATTCTAGCCAATTTTGTTCCTACACGCGTTTATTCTCACTCACCGCAATATTTTTGAATTTTTTCCTGTTTCTCTGAAGTGATATGAGTGAAGGGGTGAATCTGATACTTTTTCTGGCGCGTGGGACATTTCACGGCCATTTTTCTTGTGGGTGACGTAAAATTCAGCAACGCTCGTGTGGGCCCCTACACACATGTCGACACACGTGTGCTTAAACGCCTAGAACAAGTGTGTGTGTGTGTGTGTGTGTGTGTGTGTGTGTGTGTGTGTGTGTGTGTGTGTGTGTGTGTGTCAGCCGGGTGTTTCATGAGCTGCACCAGCTGCCAACGGCTACACACACACACACACACACACACACACACACACACACACACACGCGCGCGCATCCAGATGAAGATGGGATAGGCAGGTGTGTGCGTGTGTGAGACAGCGCGTGTGAGGAAAGGAGAGAGAGTGGTGGATAGATGTTTTCAGTGTTGGCTGAGATGAGCTGGTTGTTTAGCGATATAATCGGCGTGAAAACACGTGTTTACAACAGTGAGGTGACCCCACAGTGTGGTGGACGACAACTTAAAACCACTGAATTATTGCGCAATGTTACCAATAGTATAACGTTTAAAAATCCAACTATTTTCTCGAGCATGTATGGGTGTGTATCTAACGTTCTCAACTTAGACGTCTAATTTAACATTTATTCATTGGGTTCTTGCTATAAAATCAACGCCAGAAAGATATTAACGTGACAACTGTGGCTGGCATCTCGTGCTGTTAAATGTCATGGTGTATTAAATTAAATTGAATTAATTGCGTACTGGAGTGTAATTTGAACAGAATTCTAGTATTTGTAATGCAGGAGGAATAGTAGATAATTTGTCACGTGATTAATCTAATTCTGATAAAAAACATTGATGTTTGAGGAAATATCGGGTGATAGATTCCATTGTTAGATTGTTATATTAAACTTAATTGTCTGAAATTAATTGTTTTTGGTTGTTTTTGAAGACGTTTGTGTCAGCACTTACAAGCCACCTAATTTTGGTCTCTGTTTTGTTTTGTTCTACACCATAGTATTGAAGTTCATGAATTGAAGTTTGTTTTTTTATTTTTTAGTTAAGTTTGTTAAGTCTTCGATGAGCTAAGCTGAACATTTTAGTTATTATAATTTTATGGACATTATAGTCTCCTTTATGACAATAAACAGAACAGTTTACGTTAATTATTCTCCTTATTAACGAAGTGTGATAATATTTTTCATTAGAATAATTATTTGTTTCCCAGGGATGTTGCGAAATTAACGCAAACGTATATTCAACTTTTACAACTATTTTACATTTATTTAAATTACCACTTTCCATAACCTATTCTCTATTTAGCCAGCTCTTCAGGTTTAATCACATAAGGAGCAATTTTAATGAAGGATAAACGTGTTATATCTCTTCACAGTCTCATTTTAACCTGTGCTTGTGAATGTGTTTGTATGTTTGTGTGCCGACTGTAGATGACTCAAGGCTGTCCAGGTGTGTGTGTGTGTGTGTGTGTGTGTGTGTGTGTGTGTGTGTGAGTGTGTGTGTGTGTGTGTGTGTTGAGGCGGTCACCTGTGAACCACCTGTCAATTAGTCAGGCGGTCGCATTGGTGAAATTTAGCGGCGCTCGACCGAATATACCGCGTGCGTTCGGAGAAAATTTATCTGCGATACCTAACTGTCATTGTTGCCATACTACCCATCACTAATTACCCGTTGTACACACACACACACATACATACACACACACATACATACACATACACACACACATATTTATTGAATCACATATACTTATTGTTGATTGTTGTTATTTATTGATCAGTATAGGCGGATTGACATTATGGAGTGTTATCAGATGAATTGTTTATTGTTGTTTACGTATTTTTTTTTTTTCGAACTTCCTTTCTTTTTAAATCTTTTGGGCGCTTGGGCTTTAATGCAGTAAAATGTAATGAGTAACATAAAGTGTAATATTTAATTTAATCAATTTAAATGTAATTTAGAATCTAATAGAGTATGCAAATTCTTGTAAAATATAATGGTATGTAATATGGTATGTGATGCGAAATGCGATAATAAATGAGGAACTGGTCGAGCTCGTGCTATATATATGCCAGATTTCAGGTGTAATATTAAGGTGAAATTAGACTAGTTGTTTTTTACCCTCTACAACATTTATACGGCATATATACTGTCATTACCAAGTTACCATGGACGTAAATCCTGGAGGGTATGGGGGGTATGGGGGGTATATACCCCCGACAAATTGGCTGGGGGGTATGAATGTACAATTACACCTCCCAAGAATTTTACTGAATTCAGTTCATTGCGTATATTATCATAATAATAAACATAGAAGAAATAACAATACACGATATATGAAAAATATGTGAAGTTATACTTCACGCAATATAATATATATTGAGGTATGTGTGCTAAAATTGAATTGGCCGAAAATGGTTGAGGGACCTTTGAACACTAATGCATGATGGCTGTCATCCCCCCGAACCTCCGAGATACAAATCTACACCCCTGCAAGTTACGTTGCTATCAATTCACAATGCACGTGCTAATTGAACCTCATTTGCTTTGTGTGTTTTGTGTGAGTGAGAGAAAGAGAGAATGAGAGAATGAGAGAGTGAGAGAGTGAGAGAAAGAGAATGAGAGAGTGAGAGAGTGGGTCCGACACGTCTTGACGGATTGCCGCAGCTATTTTACGCGCGATCACCAAGTGAATGTGACGATTGTTGTGTCTGCGACTTTCCGATCATTCACTATTATCCTTGTGTGTGTGTGTGTGTGTTAGGTGTGTGTGTGACGTTCGGATATCCGTGCGCGCAACCATTCTCCAGAACTAAGCAGAATTTATGTGTAGATCAGGGTGTGGGTCTGTCTGAAGAATGACCGTCAGTCACAAAGAAGAGCTCCATCCTGCTCTCTTTCCCGACTCTCTTTCTCACTGCACCCTTTCTGTCACTGGTCGCACGGACCAGCCGGTGAGACAGACAGACAGGAGAATAAAGAAAAGAAGGGTGTAAGAGATCGCACGAACAAGTGCGAACTGAAAGAGCGCTTTGGCAAGCTCAAATCCATGAAAATCCTTGAGGCATTCGAGAATATATCACCTGTTTTGTGGATTTTGAGTTGAACAGGTGTTCAGACACATATTACTGTAGTATTGATGGGCTCTTTTATCAACCATAATCCAGCATGTTCCCGCACTATTTCCTCTGGTCATGATCGTATTAGAGTGAGCGTAGTACACGCTTAGGAATCAAAAACGGGTACGTATTTTCCGTGAGAACCAAGTATATTTTACTCTGCCCATTATGGGTTAATACCTATATTTATTGCTATATTGAAATTATAGGTTGAATTGGCGACAATTGTGTCCCTTGGGCGAATTTTTGAGTATCCTTACTTATAAATCCACAATTATTCAACCTAAAATAAGCGAACACTACACTACCTCGTCAAATAATTCAATCTGCTTGTACAATCTTCTCATCAGTCTACAACAGCGGTTCTTAACCTTTTTCTCACTGATTCCCCACTTCTTAATGAGTCATCTCTTCATTTTCCATACAACAGCGCTGATAAATTCAATAAATTCAGTTGTTACATCAAAGTAAATGTCAAGAGGTCATTAGAAACGAAAATAAACGAATTTAACTTGATAAAACATTTGTCCTGTTCTGTCCGACCTTTAGCTTGCCACTTGACAACTCTGGGGGAAGTCCCCACAGGGAAAGAACCAGTGGATTACAATCTAGTTTTGCTTTCAGCTGATCAATATCTTCCTTTTGTTGTTTTCTCAGCGGGAACTGTGCTCGTTCTCATATACACACGATGAAACCTTGGCACCTTTTCCTAGATTGACGTTTATTTTATTCAACTATTGTGAAATCGTGTGATTTTTTCCCCTATTTGAAATTCATGATCGCAATTATTCACACTTCGCAATTATTATTCTTATAGTTATTTGATACTTGAATAAATTAATATTGTTAATATTTACTATTATTAGTTATATTATTCTTTTTTTCTCTATTTGTTTTATTTATTGTTGTTTTTGACATTTGTTATTTGGTTGATTTCATTTCATTGTTACTTGACATTATTTTTCATTTGTTTTGTTAGACGCTTTTAGTTATTTGTAAGTTTCTTTGATGCTGAAATTTGGCGAGATTTGTGTGCGATATTTTTCAGGATTGATTTTGTTTCTGGTCATCAGGAAATGCGTTTGAGCTCAAATGCCTTCTTTCTTGCTGCCACCTCTACAGAGACGACTTCCGCTTTGATTATCGTTGTTGGATAGCGAACTGCAGGTCGGGTCACACCACACAGCGGATGCTATTTGTCAGCATGAAGAATTCACCAAGACCTGTCCTATCCTAGCAGTGCAGTTTTGAAGAGCACTATCTCCGGCCTATTTGTGCCCCGTTTCTCCATCTCCTTTCGCGTCAACTTGTTTGTCTGTGTGTGTGTGTGTGTGTGTGTGTGCCTGTGAGTTTAAAAGTACGACCGTAAAATGTGTCGTCCCCTGCGGAACAGTGTGCGGTGATGGTGTTTGCTGGGTCATTGACAAATAAAGGACGATCTCTTCTTGCCGACGAACTTTTCTGCATCGCTCGCTCGCCACCATTCCTGTCCCATTGACGTGCTGGGATCACCTCTCGCACACACACACACACACACACACACACGCACACATACACACACATACACATATACATAAGATCGGGTTGTGCAGAGAAAGGGGAGAGACCCAGTGACAGATGGAACAATCTGGAGGTATGTGTGCTATATAAGTGGTGCGTCACTGTGTTCACGTTCTGCTCGCGTTGTACTGCATGTGACAATACTGTCTCTCTCCCCTTCTCTCTTACTTCTTCTCGCTTTTCTTCCGACACACCTCGCTGACGCACGTGCACAAAGGGCGAGAATGTGCCTAGTACTTCCGGCGTGCACATAGACACACACACACACACACACACACACACACACACACACACACACACACACACACACATATATATATATATATACTGTACATGCATATATCGCAGGTGGCTAAACATATAGCTTTTGTATAATTTTTCTAGAATATTTCATTCGGTTAAATGCATCTACACTGTTTTCTTTGAGGTTTTATTACGCGCGCGCGTGTGTGTATGTGCGTGTGTGATGCTTGAGACATTTCCAAACCATTTTCAGCCTATAAATGAGTCGGGATTTCTTTCGGAATATATTACTGAATGTAGTGTATACTGAATGTATTACTGAATGTGTTGCAGCCGTGAGTACACAGGAGCATGCACACACACACACACACACACACACACCCACACACACACACACACACACACACACACACACACACACACACCCACACACACACACACACACACACACACACACACACACACACACACACACACACACCCACACACACACCCACACACACACACACACACGCGCACACACACACACACACACACACACACATAATTTCCTGAATATGATGTTTCTAGAGATATGCGAAGTATATTTGAATAATTGTGTGTTCTCTAGGACTTCTATAATTGTATTTGATAATTCGAGTATCGTGTTGGTTACCACGTCACAAAAGCACGTGTCTAACCAAAAAGCTTCGACATTTTCCCCTAATTATGCTAAATTAAATTTTCCAAGTGAAATAAAAGTGAATAGCGATATAGATCTTGCTAAATAAACATGACAAATTTTGCGTGATACACTCTGCTCTAACAAATGCACAAATGTGGTGTCGTGAAAACTAACAGAAAATAAAATTGGAAAGAAAGTGTCGGATTGATGTCAAAAAAAGCTTTGTTGAATGGTGCTAACAGGATTAATGTTTTAAGGGGACTATAGTCAGATTATAGTTGTCACTACCTACAATATCATTTAACACACAAATGTATATTTAATTTCGAGTGATTAATCGAATATATTAATTTTTCCGATGATTTCGTGCCAAACTCGCATGCCATCCCCCGAACATTAGCCATGCAAGGCTATGCTTGTACGTATAGCTGTTTTTTTAGAGTATCACAAGCTGTAGAACAATTATGCTTTGTATATTTTTCACCAATTTTACACATCCGTTGTCTGATCGAAGTGTATTTTCACTTTCAGAAGCGTGAAGCTCGCCAAAAAGATAAATGTGCGACTCATGTTCATGATAACATTTCCGCTGTTTCGTTGAGAGCTCACATTCAATTCGTATTAGAATTGCACCGCATTCTCATGGCACCAAATAACACGCTTTTGCTGTTTTGGACAGCCATCATATTGCCCACGTTTTGTTTCGTTTGTTTGTCTGTATTCGCTGTTGGATCATATTATTCTTATTAATCATTTACATCCTTCAACCGACATTTCTTCTCGGGTATTTCAGTGTTTCTGTGTGTTTCCACGCCGCTGAACATCGATATTTGACTGACACCTTGTGACGTCACTCGCCAGATTGATCTGCCAGCTTTGTGTTGACCTGGTCGTTCGGTGGGGCTCTGTTGGTGGTCGTGCTGGTCACCGCGGCTGTCGTCTGTAATTACCGGAGCCAACAGGTTGAAGACGGTCAGAAACAGCAGATAGACCCGGACGACTGGATATATGGCGGCAACTCACGAATAGTTCTGGTGCCGTGACCCGGATTGAAGCCTCTTCCTATCCTCCATTTCTCTATCTATCTATCTCCGTCTTTCATTCTTCCACGCACAGCTGACGGATAACTACATGTGTGTGCGTGTGTGCGACCAACAGGTGCTGTATAGGACGGGCTGGCACATGTCGAGCGAGTAAACGACACACAAACACACACACAGACATACAAGGGCATCTCTGACGACAACTGGTTAATAGCACCCGCCTCCACCGGCCACAAAGCAGCCGCCGCCGCCGTCGCCTCCACGCCCTCCTACAGTCTTGAACACACACACACACACACACACACACACACACCCACGCGTACAGGTACTGCTGTCAAATTAACCCATTTCGAGTGAGCGTCGGAGCTGCGAGTACGTCTGACTGACACGTGTTTGTTACGTGGTAACACGCGCATGTGTGTGTATATGTGTGTGTGTGTGTGTGTGTGTGTGTGGGCGGAAGGTCTGTGTTGACCGAATGAACGTTTGTTTGACGCATGCTCTTCTTGGGTGTGTGATACCACTATGGTATTCAGCAGAACACCACCCTATTACCAAGTCCCACAGGCGTATTGCTGCGATGAATGTGTTTGTGTGAATGTGTGTGTGTGTGTGTGTGTGTGTGTGTGTTTGTGCACGGTATGGTGCGCCTAATTTCTGTTTGACACTGGTATACTCAGCTGCAGTGTATTATTCTATCTTTTGTTAATGACACAGTGAAATCATAGTCAGTGTAGGTTAATGAAAACCAATTTGAGTGACGGTCCAGGCTCGAATGATAACTTAATTGAAATCGGTGATTATTTATGATTAAATATTTTGAATAGGTTTTCCTGGTATGTTTATAAAATGTGCTTTCACGTTAAGGAGATGTAATTTGTGAAGCATGGGGTGAATATGTGACGTTCAGGGCTTCCTGTAGACAGATTTGAAGCGAGGTCTTATGGCCCCCTCGAAGGCAATGATGGGACCTCCATTATAAATAAAGCGCCATTATAAGAGGTGCGGCTTTGAGAAAATGCAGCTACGAGCAGTCCTTCGGTCTCCTGGGGTATTTAATGTACTTTTATGCGCTGCTCCATGATATATTTTAATATGTCTGAGGCAACGGGCCCCTCAACACTCGGCCCACCCCCGACCGAGGGGTGCGGGGTGGAGGTTACGGCTCTGCTTGTGCACTAACTTACCGCCAGGCCGAACTGGAGGGGCACAAGGCTGCAAAAGATCTATTTTATCTACGTTTGCTCTCACAAGTTGTGGTTCACATTCAAGACTATCATTCACGAAGCACGACTATATCTTCAGGTTCTTTTCTCAGGCAGGGGGCAGGTGATGTCTAACCGTCAGGCAGATTTTCTCATGTTGATTCATTTAGATGTAGGGAATCCTTGAAAAGAAAGTTCTGTTCCACTGGCCAGGACAGAATACTCGGGTATCATCCAAGAGTTAGATTAAGTGGCGGCACCAAGGGGGCTGAAGCTCCATAAATGTGACAAGTCCCCCTGAACCTCCCAAAATTTCCGACCATGATCATTTCGAGCGTATTTCCATATTTTTAGCCAATCTCTCGCATCTTTTTCCTTATCCATCTCTCAGCCCACCCACCGGTAAAATCCTGGCGCCGCCACTGTTCTGAACACATATCTAGTCTATCCAAAGTATCCATACACTTTCTTGTACTCAACAAAACAGCATTTTCACTTGTATGATATAATTTTGTTAATTATATAGTTTCAGTGAGCACTGTACAATACATATGTGCTTGCATTCATACGCCCAAGTGATGAGGATAAAGTATGCACTTTCACATGATCCTTGCTACAAGAAGTGGAGGAGACTGGAAGTGGGGGTTGGGGTGGTCAGTGAGAGTGGAGGGGATACTCATGATGGGGGAGTGTCTGGCTATTTGTCTGACGGTGGTCGCATCTGTCTGTGTGTATGTGAGGGCACGCGAGTGACACACGCTCGTCACCTGCCACCCAATTAGCGGTCTGTCTGTCTGTCTGGCTGTCTGTGTATGTGTGTATGTGTGTGTGTGTGCTGAAACAAACACAGCAGTAGCCAGCCGGCCTTGACTGCGAAACTGGGACACTGTGGTGGCGGCGGCCAGGGCAGGTGTGTCTGTGTGTGTCAGTGTGTTGCTACTGATGAAGTCCACTCGGTGATGTGCGACCAACTGCTGCTGCTGATACTGGACGGCAAAAACAAGTCCTCCACACACACACGGACAGATAGACAGGTGAGATGACCCGCTCACCTGTTTGTATGTGTGTATGTCTGTGAGTATCTGGTGTTACACACACACATATCATGGACTGCTCACACAGAGTGGATGGTGTAAAAACAGAAGCAGTCGTGTGGAGTAGGTGAGGGGGGTGGAATGATGGGTCAGAAGGGGGAGGGGGGGGGGGGGGGCTGGTAATACGGGCCAACCGTCTGCTGTCGGCGATATAATTACCACCATATTACTGCCGTCTGGTCTGCACACACAGACACACACACACACACACACACACACACACACACACACACACACACACACACACACACACACACACACACACACACACACACACACACACACACACACACACACACACACACACACACACACACACACACACACACACACACACACACACAGCAGTGGCAGTCAGTGTGTGGACACGAGCAATTTAGTGATGCCAGTCGGCGGTCGCGTCGAGATTTAGTGATAATTATCGATTGAGGCAGTGTGTGTGTGTGTGTTTTATGAGGGCGCAAAAATCATTGACCGCACGCGGTGGTCGAGTGAAGAATCTTCCGCGTTGTCAAATTCATCACTCGCCGAAACATACAGATAGAAAAACCACACACACACACACACACACACTTGTATACAGGGAGGTGTATAATTTTGCTAGAACAATGCATGAGCGAATGTATTCTGATCTGGCAGCCTTGTGGTTACAAGAGACAATTATGGTTGACACAAGACAAAAGCCAGCAGCTTGTCTGTGATTTGTGCACAAGAAAAAGCAATGCGACTCGAATACGAAATAATGTGCAAAAAATGATCGTATAATATTCCCCATTCTCAACACTGCATAACAAAATTATTTTCAATGTGTCTGTAAAATATGGGCGTAAATCCTGGGCGGGCGGGTACATAAGCCTCCGACAAATTGGCGGGGGCATGAATATGCAATTATACCCCCCGATAATTCTGCTGAGTTCACTTCATTGGGTACATTATCATCAAAATCAGCATAGCAAAAAAATATTATTACACGAAAAATGTTAAAATATAAATATGTGTAAAATTATACTTTACTCAATATACTTTTCATTGAGCTAAGTTTGTTGAGATTAAATAGGCCGAAAATTGTTGAGGGATCCATACAATTGACCAACTGAGTCAACTATGAACATTAATGCATGATGACTGTCATCCCCCCGAGCCTCGACACAAATCAACACCCTTGCTGTAAAGTGATGGTACATTGCAGTATAATGCACGTGAGTTAGGAACATTAATACTATTTTGAGATATTTCATAATAAATAAATTAAAATCTATGAACAAGGTGGAATGGGAAGATTTGCAATCCCCATGCACCTTGATGATCAAAATACACAGAAAGAGAATGTCGAACAAATTTGTCTTATTTTCTCACGCTCTGTGCCATTATTCAATTACAAACACACACACACACACACACACACACACACACAGAAACTTGTGGAAACAAAGCTAGCAAGCGGCAAATCGAAATCAGAAGGCAGAACATAATAAGTTTACAGTCGAGTTTGCACAGAACTGGGACATAAACACACACACACACACACACACACACACACACACACACACACACACACACACACACACACACACACACACACACACACACACACACACACACACACACACACACACACACAAGAGCATGCGATGGAGTTTCGCAAAACTGAGCTGAATTAATCTCTTGTGCGTTATTGTATGTGTCTCTGTGTGTGTGTGTATGTCTTGACCGACCAATGTGCTTCAATACATCCAGGCACACATGTAGATATACATACAGACAGACAGACAGACATACAGACAGATAGGCACTCATGTCACGCCTGATCTACCTCAAATTATCATCCTTCAACGAGTCAAATAACAGATCATTATGGAAGATAGGCACTAATACACACACACTGACACACACACACACACACACACACACACAAACTGACACACACACACACACATGAGTGCTTATGCTAGTTTGTGTTCACTTTCAAATGAATTGAAGTCGGTTGGCGATGTATTGCGCAAGAAACGGAAACGAGGGTTGTGCATCTCATCACAATAGTCATCTGGAAGCGAAAATGCTCACCTGATATGCGTGTGTGTGTGTGTGTGTGTGTGTATACTGTACCCCACTTATGTGTCTACATGTATGCATGAGGAAAATAAAGAGATATTAAAGAATGGGTTTTGGTTGTGAAAAATAAATAATAGTATAGTTTTCTTGTCTTATATTTGTGTGTGTGTGTGTTATATATGTGTTTCGTATTGTTATACATATTGTTATGTATATTTATTTAGTTCTTTTCAGCGACAATCTATAATGTTCTGCTTGGACAGTGTGCGTATGTGTGGGCATGTCGTAAATTCTGCTCTTCTAGTGCTAATCACCTTGGCCAATTGACTGCGCACGAACACTGCGGCAAAAACGCCGCGGCGCGTGAGACAATCTTGACGCACTGGACTCGGCGGGCCGGTGGAAAAAAGACAACCTCCCTGCTGCATCAGGCGTGAAAAAGTGAGCGAATAAGCATTACACCAATGTCAATATACCAGTGAAGCCAGGCGGGCGCCATAAACCACTCGCGTCTGAATCATCACCCAAACTTTTTCCTACAAGTCATCTGATTGTATATGAAGGTGTGTGTGTGTGTGGGGGGGGGGTGTTATTTCTGCTGGTTGATCACTAGCGGCTGTGAGATGGCACGGTTAGGGGTGGTTTATTCCCTCTTCTCAGCAGCACCTTCGCTCGTCAGCCAATAAAAAATGAACATATGCGTGCACAACATGGGCAATAAGCACGTATCACGGATTTCCACAAGAAGTTTGCTAAAAAACCGACGCTAACAAGACTGACTCAAAGTATAATAGAGAATATGTTCATGCAATACATGTTAATTTCAATAAATACACAGATATGCAATACGTTTGTGCTTGTAAAAATAGGACACAAGTTTTTGAAACATCCTTCTTGGATGAAACTGTTTTAATATATTTGTATGTTAATTTGTGTTTGTAAACAGAGCACACCGTTATTAACAATGTATAGACAAATTAAGAAAGTATTTCAGTAATTATATCAGGCATAATAGTATATTTGTATATTAGTCGAGTTTTTACAAACCTGTTTCTATGTTATTCAAATCAGTTATTATACAAAATTCCCCTCTAGAAACACTTGATGAATTAGGGCGAACGGATAGTTTGAAGTTATGAACATGGACGTATATCCTGCGGGTATGTGGGGTATATATACCCCCGGCAAATTAGCTGGGGGTATTAATATGCAATTATACCTCCCGATAATTCTACTGAGTTCACTTCATTGGGTATATTGCCATCAAAATCAGCATAGCAAAAATATGAATAAACGAAAATATAAATATTATAAATATGTGAAAATTATACTTTACTCAATATACTTTTCATTGAGGTATGCGTGTTGTAATTGATTAGGCTGAAAATAGTTGAGGGTCTCAAGCAATTGACCAACTGAGTCAACTATGAACAATAATGCATGATGGCTGTCATCCCCCCGAACCTCGACACAAATCTACATCCTTGTTAATTAACACGTCATTATTTGTATATCCTTGGTTAAATATACAAACGACGTAATAACAAACATTTTCGGTCAATATTCGTTCAAACGGTTCAAAGTTGATTGAGGAAAATAACTTTTTCGGGTGAAAATATTAACTATAGCCAAAACATTTATTTCCTTTAATTTTTCGCAAGAATCCTCGCACCGTTTAGGCACATCCAGTTGAGAACTCCTGATGTAATGTGAGCTCATGACTAACATCACAACGAACCCCCGCTAACACAAACACTGCACACAAACACGGTGTATTGCGACGAAAATACAGACAGACAGACAGACACATACATACATACACACGCCAATATCGACCACACGTAGTAATAACAAATATACAATAAACAATCATTTTTTTGGCGAAATCACGCGCATAATATTATCACTCGCCACCGCCGTAATTCCACATACACACAAGTCGATAATAGCACGTTTTTCTCTTATGAATTCGACAGTGTGTGATCAATTGCACGAGACACGCTTGAGATAAAAGCAGCCATTCTTCTCACTAGTTACCACTCAACACTGGTTAACTCACCATTCTCCTATCCACAACAACACACATCACTAACAAAAACTAGTACACACACACAGTTGAGTCCGCGTGTATGCGTGTGTGTGTTGATCTGTGTGTGTTGATCTGTGTGTGTGTGTGTGTGTGTGTGTGTGTGTGTGTGTGTGTATGTGTGTGTGTGCTATCTGCGTTCTGAACCGCTCGACTCAACTACACTGTCCGTATTATCCGACATCTCTGCTGTACTGTATTCTTCCACTTGCTCATCATCATCATGTTGGACAACGACTGGAGCTGAGGTCTCCTCGCTCGTGCTGTCCTCCTGCTGTGCCTGCGAGGACGCGGCGTGTTCTTGGTCGTGGGAACTGTCCCTGCTGCTGTTGTTGTTGTTGTTGTGTTGTTGTTGTTGTGTGGCTCGCCGCATGTTGTCGCGTTGAATGGCGTCGACCACGAAGCGCTGGATGTGAACGTTACGCACGACGGCCGGTAATTCGTAGTGATGCAGGAAGAAGATCATGGCGTGTTGCACAAACAACCAGCAACAAGTTAGCGCCAGCCCGCTGAACTGCCCGTTACTGCGGTAATGATAGGCGTAGAAGCAGAAGTGGTAGAGGTAGAAGAAGCGCAGGAAATGCTTGCGCGTGATGGGCGTGTGAGAGCAGACGGCGTCAAACTGGTCGACCAGCCACACCAGCAGGATCACGTGGAACGCCGTCGAAGAGTCGTTGAAGAACTCGGACATGACGGCCTCCATGCCGACCAGCGCCAGCACGACCGTGACTAGAGGAGCTGCAGGGAAATAAGCCGGCGCGCCAGCCTCCATCGTCTGCAACAACTCGACCACGAAGCAGTAGATCTGCTGGTGCGAGTAGCGCAGCAACATCGAGATGGTCAGCGTGAACATGAAGATGACGAACAGTGCCGAGAAGAGCGATGATGTTGGAGACGACCAAACTCCGACGAAGCGGAAATGATCCCCGGTGACCACGTTGCGCAGATATCCCGTGTTATCGTCGGCTTCCACGACCGCCTTGATGCTGGCCAGAAGAACGTCATCGTAGCTGATGAGACCGGCCGCCACGAGACGATGCACGCGACGACCGAAGCAGGAGTCGTCTCGCTGCGGGTCCAGCACCACCAGTCGCACGGGCACTGCCAGCCGAGCTCGCACGCGCGGGGACAGTCGCAACAGACCGTACTCGCGCGAGTACTCCATGATGCAGTGAACGTCGGACATGGTCACAGTCTGGTCCTCCTCGTTCACTCGACTCTCCGGCCACGAGAACCACGAGCTCGACTGTTCCCCGTCGAGAATGACGGCAGGGTCGGCGGCGGCGACATTGTCATCATTCTGCTGCTGATTTTTGATCATCGACGATAAATTGACAGCGACCGGGGTTTTCACAACATCCACCAGCGACGGAGAATCAGTGGGCACGATAGAGGGCGCGGTGTTCGAGTGCTCTGCGGCGACTTGATGCTCCTGCTGGCAATGTTCAGAAGGCTCTTGATCCAGGCTGGCATCTCCAGCACTGCAGTTTGCCTCGACACCAACAGACGCTTCTTGATTGCCTGGATCAGTACCCACATCCCTGACTTGTTCCAACTCTGATTCTTCCGATGAAACAGCATCAGCGTCCCTCTCAGCTGTTGACTGCTGATACACCACCGAAGAATCATCGCTTGGCGCCTCATCACCCTCGCTATCGCCACCTTTCTTTTCCAGGTTGCCGAAGCCGACCTCCAGGAACTCCTCAATGAGATCGAGCAGCGAAGAGTCGGGACGTCGACGTCGCAGCATCTCCTCCTTGGCGTACGACATGTCGACTGTGTAGTCTTGCGGCAGGTTGCTAGCGACCTCAACGCGTAGAATGAAGTCCCGCGAATTGTCGGCCACACTCGCCTGCTGGAGACACTCGGTCGAAACGCCGGCCAACGTGTGATGCACGTAGATGAGCGCCAGCAGCGAGCCGACGGCCATCAGCAGACAGCAGCACTCGATCAGTCGACGGGCCGAGCTCGGTACGGCGCGCATGTAAACCAGCGCCAGCCGCACAAACAGCGTGTGGAAAAAGCGGTCGCGTACGGCAACTATCTGCCGATCCACAGCAGCGGCGGCATTTTGACGCTGGTGTTGTTGATGAACATGACGCTGATGTTGTTGATGAACATGACGGTGATGGTGTTGGTGAACATGACGCAGGGGCGGGGTGACACGTCGTCTACCACCCATCATCCGTCCAGCTGCCGTGCCTCGCAACCATTCCATCGCGGAGATTCAGCGTCGAGCAGAACACGGACCCGATACAATCACTCTGTTGGCGGACAGCAGACGAGAAGACTCACTAAAAGACAGAAATAAATCAGCGACTTTCCCAATTACATACATTGTCTAATTAAATGTAAGCCGAGCTCCATAAATACATGAACACATGATGAATCATTAAATGGATCATATCCCCCTTGCCTTTCAACCTGTTATCAAACTTAATTTCTTCCCTGACAATCACGTACTTCCTTGTCAATTTCCTCTCTCAATAAGGCATCCTCTAGGTTCCCTCTTTCTTTTCGTCCGGTCCATCTCTATTCTGATTTTACACATGCAACTGTTGTTTCAGGTTCTCGCTTTCACTGTCTTGCCTTTAGTTGGGATGGGGGAGGTGCGATGCGCAATACTTTCACGATTCAATTTGGCCTGTTGCCTGCAATACACACATAACGTATGTCCGTTTGATATTGGCGATCGTGTTTGGGTTCGACGACCTGGTGATAGGTGTGACGTGGTGAGTGGAAAAGGCGTGGTGACAGGAATAGTTTCTAATGAAGTTATTGAGGTGGACGGAATTAATCGGCATGCGAGAGATTTGAGACCGCGACGAGAGGACCGTGACTGCAGTGCAGTAATTCCGGCACGTGCGTCTACTAGAAGAGACAGTGATGAGTCGCCTATTGAAGTGTTCTTCTCATCTCCAGTGGATACAACTGAAAATGAGCATGAGTGTCCGAGTCCGCGCGAGAGGGTTAGGCCGAGGAGAAAGACGTGTCGCCCGGCGAGAATCAATGATTACGTGGTGTACATCAACGATGAAGGAGACCCACCAGAAGATGATTTTGAAAATCAGGAGATGTAATTATGAGTTGATGTCTGGCGTATCGCGAACATATTTATCACGTGATGTTAATGTTTGTACATTTATTGTTGGTTTTGCAGTGAGAGCGGAGATTTGAATTTAACGGAATTGCGTTGATGAGAGTTATTGAGATAGGAAGTGATTTAGTGTTCATTATTAATTATGTGTTGATGTTTGGGTGTATAATTTCTTGTCGTTTCATTAGTGTTTTAAATACAAGTTTTACATACGATCAAACGAATAACGGTTTGAATAGGAATTTTTAGCGAGCACTTTCATAAATTGAATATTCATTATGAAAAATGCCGACAAAAACCTGGTGCTAAATCTGTTCTTCCTAACCTCGTATATGCAGCCTCCCATCAGCTAATGATTACAAATCGAACTGGTAGAACACAATCAACCCCAGCATAAAAACAATGCCAAAAAATACGAAAACTTGCCTGTTCGTAAATCCAAAAACTCCTTGCCTTCCAGTCCTGCTCCAGACTTTCCAACACTACACATACATAAAATAATTCATGATATGCGGTTGAAAATCTTCCGTACGAACGGACAAGCGTTTAGCAAAACATAACACCATTCGAAAAGCCAATAAAACATCAGCGAATAAGTTTTAGCAAAAATCGCAGTGGCCTTAATGCGCAAGGAAATGCAACGTAAATTAGACAGTAGGGTTGCCAAATGTAAAATATATTTGCATTACTCCGCGAGTTACTTCGCGGTAGTGGAGTTGGAAAAATGTTTAAAGAATGAAGAATGATTCGAGTATTGATCACTGAGTAATAATCAAAACACTAAGAACAAAAATAATTTTGTCATATCGTCATTCGCTTCATTATGAACAACTGATGTGATATTTTATGAATTTAATTATTATGCCTCTCCAAATGAAGTCCCCTTTCTCAAGTATGAAGTGAGCTTACAAACTCATTTCATACTTCAGACGAAAACAATTTAAAATTATCAACGACACTTGTATAATTCAAACACACAAAACATCAATTAACCAACACAGAATTACTGAGCTCATGCGAAATATAAACTGCAGAGTAAAAACCAAAGCAATACTCAAAAGAAATGTGTCTCCATACACCAAAATTAAAAACAGTTGATGCATCTCTAAGCTAAAAATGAATATTCGGCGAATTAATTATAGACAAATAAACAAGCGCAAAATTAACATAAGCCAAATGTCAATTCTTTCAGCCGGAATTAAATAAAAACTTATTATTGCACTCTGAGCAAATGACTAGTAAATCAATCACACATAACCAGAAAACCACTCATTAGAACATTAAAATTTCAAACATAAGACTAAACGAGGCGAACACAATACATCTGCTGACATAAACCAGAAAAAACTACGCTAGATACTGTGCTAGCACGTTAGACAGGACAAATTCCGATATCCCGGCCTCCAGTAACTCATTCTTGCATTCCTGCTAACACACAAACAAATAAACTAGATATCTCATGCAAATTGACTGGCAGAAAATGTTCTTATTCATATTTACGATTCCACGCCAGGTTATACGCAATGAAAAAACAGCACAATCCACATTATCAACGTTCCCCAATATTTTAGAGAATTATCTCCCACCCAATAAATTTTCTAGCCAGGACGACTGACAAGAAAGTCTACTATATCCAGGTCAAAATAAAAAAACCCACATAAAAACGTTACAATATTTACAAAATGATAACATATTTCGCCCAATCACAGTTCTACATAACTCACACACAAATATTTATCACAGTAAAATTACACTGATTCCTAGGTTTGAAAACCACTGAACTATTCAGTCCGCATGACCTCAACGTTACAAACGCCAGAAAACGTTGTGTCAAGCGCCTCTGACCTGCAGCCACGTGACTAGTTGCCGGCACGACTCCCTCTCATTGGTCGACATAAACTGCAAACATAAACTAAACCTGCGCAAACACACACACACACACACACACACACACACAAACAGCATAAAACATGTGGTTAAACCCAATCTTGTGTGATTTGTGGACTCGGTGGTGTAGTGGTTAGCACACTCGCCTCACAAGCGGGAGGACCGTGGTTCGAATCCCGGCTGAGCAGAATTTCATTGAGCGAATTCTACAATCCCACAGTCCCTGTCCACCCAGCAGAAAATGATGGTACCAGATATCAGTTATGTGTTGTGTCATGCATTCTGGGGAGGTGGCCCTCTCTAATACGTCTTACGTCCTTGTGGCGCCATAGCGTGGAGAGGGTCGGTTCTGTGGTGGCAGCGAGCTGCACGGGATACCTGTGTGTTCATAAGCTTCGACTTATTCCCGTGTAGCAGCTGTCACTTAGGCCTTTAACCTATAATCAACCCGTGTCATATAGGATATATGTTTTTCCAGCATTCTCAAGCCAGACCACTTGAAGATATGTCACTATAGCAACAACAACGTGGACGTCGCACCTTTTGGCGCCAGCGAGCGCGTGCAGTATTTCGAATACCACTGGCGCCATCTGTTGAGCGTTGTCTCGTTCACGAAGAGCAGACGGGCGGCGGCAGTATTGCAGCAGACACGAGACGATCTCGGGCAACAGCTCCACAGGCAGATGCAGGTCATTGAACAAATCAGGCCGACCACAAGTGTCGTGCAACAAGGCCATGCGCCACTCCACGTCACTGCTGCGTCGCCACTGGCGCAGAAACTCGTGCGCCGACGTTGGTGGCAGTCGTGGCGGTGGTGATTTACACCGTGGTGATGCAGGAGGAGTAGGGGTGTGGTGGGAGTCACGTGATGTGTGCGAGGTGCGGTTCCACACGCAACCACCTCCTCCTCCTGATTCTGTGCTGACACCACGACTGTTCACGGCAAGACTCTCCTTGCGCCCCAGAGGACGCAAATGAGCCGCACTAACAATATCTCTGTCTCATTGCACACACACACATATGTATATATATATATATATATATATATATATATATATATATATATATACCGTAAATGCTCTATTTATCCGACAGGCTCTAATAATCCGGCACCCTCAGGTATGGGCTGAAAAATAATCCGGCAGGCTCTAACAATCCGGCACTTCCTGGAAAGGATTATTGAAACTGCAACCACGATTCAGTTATAGTTCAGCAACAGTTTATTTAGCAATGGCCGATTACTACACAGAACAATACACTGTGGAGATTCGCGTCTTCTCTCGTCCCTGTTATCAGTGCACCATTTTTTGTGTTGCAGTTTTTGCGCAATCCTACCGTGCGGAGCGACCAAAAATAATCCGACAGGCTCTTATAATCCGTCACCATACACAGGGGGTCGAAAAATAATCCGGCATGTCGGATAAAAAGAGCATTTACGGTATATATATATATATATATATATATATATATATATATATATATATATATATATATATATATATATATATATATATATATACATTGCCACATATTTTCAATATGCAGAGCGGCAATTCAGAGTGTTGTGTGTAGTCTCCATTATTGTGCAGTAGTGTTGTGTGTTGTTATGTGTCTCACCGAATTGTGTATTATTGTGTGTTTGCTGGGTCGACTATTGTGCATTATGCTCACAAATATTGCTGATGTCACAAATTATCCGTGTTAAAAATTCTGCCTTATGCTTAAATGTTTCATCTGACTATTCATGAGGTAAATATAGTTATGTTATGAAAGCAAGTTGGTCAAAGAACGCCAACTCGACCAACTTTTCTGTCCATTTTGTCTATTTTCTTATTTTGTGCTGTGTCATGTTTTGTGGGCAATAAACTAACACAAACACATACAGTGGTCGGATACGACCTGCATGTTGGGTCTAGCAAGCCCGCGATGTCTACTGAGATCGAGGACATGAAAAGTCAGAACATCTGTATAGATTGTGTGAACTGGTGAGATAGAGGACCTAGAGAGTGAATGGTGAGGTCTGATTATTGTGGCCGAGTTTGAGCCTCAGGAAAATCAGTAAATTGAAACACACACACACAGACATACATACATACCGTAGCTCCCGGCCATTAAGTCAGTCTGGAGATAAACTCATACACAAGCTCATTGGATCAGTGACGCTGAACTCTCGTGTGCAAAATAATCGCGACAGTTCAAATCCTGGCCCGGTTATAGATCGGGCGCACAGCGGTGCGTAGCACATTGCATCAATAGGCTCCCGTGAAAACTTGAAATGCCAACAGCACACACAAACTTACATATACATACACAAACACACACCTGAACTCATCGTAGGTGGCAACACGCTGTTCAATGGCGCGCAGCTTGGCGTCATTTTCGACGCGGTGGATATAATCCTGGCGCAGCGCGTCCTGCAGCTCGCGTGTCAGCTGTGAGGTGCTGATTACCTCTGATATCGGCTCATCACAAACTCTCGACCCCGTGCTCATAATTACCACCACGCGCCAATATCGTCACGGTTCTGCTCCGTGACTGGAATGCGACAAATTGGATAAGTGAGCTCAAGAAGTGAAGTGACGGGTGAACCCGTGGATACAAGCTATTAAAGCACAATTAATTCATTCATTTATTTGTATAGCGCCCATCGAGGAACACAAGCGCGACAAACTACAACGAACATGGGAAAAGAAAAAAATTAAACATGAAAGCACCGCAAACAGACACAAAAGAACATGCGGACAACTTTAAGAGCCAACTACGCTAGAAACAACAACAACAACAACATTTATTTGGTATAGCGCATATCAAAAACACACGCGCGTTAAACAGCAAGATAAGCCAAAATATTCAAAGATAAACACAAAACACGAACAATCACAAGAGTAGCTGACAAAAGGGAACAAGATTGAATTAAAAACATCACAAATAGCAAGTAGATGAAAAGGTAAGAGCAGTTAAGGTACTATGAAAGGTAAGGTAACTATGAAAGACGCCACAAACTATTAAACCATATTCACAGAACAATGCAAAAAAGGACCAGCGGGAAAAGAGCGAAGTTAAGTGAAGAAAAGAGAAATAACTACAAAAAACAAGGAATTACATCAAAACAAGCACAATTATCAAACCTTTGACAATGCTCACATGAATGAATTATTGATCAAACACGAGAACGAACAAGTTGTTCAAAAATCCGTGCTAGCGCATAGTAATTCAGATACCTGAAAACATCACATAAACCGTGCACCTTCGAGCCCAAATGCATTCGAAAAATCATCTTGAATTCAAATTGTTAAAAACTTCAGCCGGAAACGACCATTTCGCGTAACATTATCGATTATCCGTAAACCTGCCGGCTAAATAAAATATTTTACAGACGAGAAGACTGGACAAGAAACTTATACGAAAAACATGGAGAACATTCGAATGATGCTAAATATTGTGTATTGAAAATTGACAACAACAACAACAACAAACATGTATTTCGTATAGCGCCAGAATGATACAAGGGCGCGAAGGGACCAGAAAGAAATAAGCTAGAAATAAAATGTGAGTGCACACAAGCAAAAACAAAAGTATACGCTAAAACGAGAGGGCATAGACAAGATAAGGTAACACGAAATAGATGTTTACACGATATTGCGGTCAGATGCTGCAGCGAGGGAGAGATGACGATGAAGAGCAGAAGAGAAGGACGCGTATGAGGAAGAATCGCGAATGTGAGAAGGAAGTGAGTTAAAGATACGCGGGGCTGAGAAATAGAAGGATTTGGCAGACCAGGGAGAGAGGTTAAGAGCAGCTGGACAGATGAGAGGAAGAGAACGTCGGGAAATGGGTCCGTTGTTAGACAGAAGCAGAGAACGAAGATATAAGGGAGAAGATGAAGAATGGAGGATTTTGTAGACGAGACAGCACAGTTTGTATTTTATTCGATTGATAGCAGAAAGCCAGTGGAGTTTATGGATGTATTGAGAAGTAGAAGTGCGTGGTGGAAGGCGAAATATGAAACGACAAGATTGGTTAAGGACGGAATCAAGACGACGAACAGTTTTGTATGGGAGGTGGAAAAATAAAGAATTGCAGTAGTCTATGCGGGAAAGAATGTGAGCTTGGACGAGGAGGAGCGCTGAGTGGTAGTCTAGAAGAGGTCGAATGGGGTAAAATTGGCGGATAAGGTGTTGGCAAGTACGCTGGGTATTGATGATGTGGCGGCAAAAAGTGAGGGAGGAATCGACAATAACGCCGAGGTTCCGAATTTGAGAAGAAAGGGGCAGACTGAGAACCGGAGGAGAGATGGAGGGGGGATGAAAAACCAAGTATTGCGTTTTCTCGGGATTCAACAGGAGGTCACGGGAAGCGGCCCAGGCAGAAATATCAGCGAGCAGGTTAGGGACAAGAGAAGGTGAAGAAGAACGTAGAGGAAAATAGATTTGCACATCATCTGCGTAAATATGGAATGACACAGAGTGGTCACGCAGAATAGGACATAGAGAAGAGACATATAAATTAAAAAGGGTTGGACCTAACAGTGATCCCTGTGGTACACCTGAGTTTAGAGGAACAGACGAGGACGTACCGCCATTACAGCGAACTGCGTAGGAACGGTCGGAAAGAAATGAAGAAATGAGTGAAAGTGCTGTTGAATTAATGCCTGCTGCCTGCAAATCCTTGAGTAGGATACTGTGATTCACTAAGTCGAATGCGGACGAGAAATCTAATGATATGAAGAGCACAGTATTTTTGAAGGAGAAATGAGAAAATACATCAGAAATTAAGGAAAGGAGTAAAGTCTCTGTGGAATGGCGTGGCACGAATCCGGATTGGAGTGGGTCAAGTATAGAATTGATGTGCGGGCGCAGCTGTTCCAGGATGGCTGCTTCGATTAATTTCGATTGAAAAGTAAGGAGTGAAACAGGACGATAGTGAGCAGGAGAGGTTATATCGAGAGACGGTTTTTTTAGTATTGGAGAAATCAGTGCATGTTTAGAACCAAGAAATTCACCATGTAAGAAAGAGGAATTTATCAGATGGGTGAAAATAGGTACAAGCGTATAGATTGAGTCAGAGAGAGCGGAAAAATTTATCGGGTCTGAAGGGCATTTGCAGGATTTGAGTTTGACGATGTAGCGGTATGTCTCGGAAAGGCGGACTTGGGAAAATGCTGAACATGAATGAGCTGAATGAGTGTGGGTGAGAGGAGTGTTGGATACTGGGAGTTTCGAAAGAGCAGTAGTCACTTTATCAGAGAAAAATGAGGCCATGGAAGAAGCAGGAATGGGACATTGAGAGTTGTTCGAGCGACCGGTGATAGATCGCAATGTTGACCAGCGGTGAGCAGTTGACGAAGAAGAAGATAGATGTAGACAAAAGTAGTTTGACTTGGCCTCGGCATTGGACGTTAAAAACCGTCGGCGTGCAGAACAGAAGTCAGCCCAAGATGAATGGGAGCGGTAGCGACGCCAAAGTCGCTCCTTAGAGCGGCAAGCAGATTTAAGTTTACGTAGCTCACGATTAAGCCAGGGACTGGGGGGTTAGACGAGCGGATACGAATTACATGTGCAGGAAAGATAGTGTCATGAATAGTTGAGAGGGCATTGTTGATATGCTCTGGCACAAGTGTAGGAGGAAGCAGAAGATATGATAAAGGAGAAAGAAGTGAATGAACCAATTGATGGAAGATGGTCGAATCAAACTTATTGTAATTGCGGACAGTAATTGATTTGGAAGAGGGGCGAGAGAGAGATGCAATAGATAAAGATGCTGCAATTAGGCTGTGATCGGAATAGTGTGAATCAGGTGGGAAAGTAAAAGGTTGCGAAATGAGACTGGTGACGTCGGATGGTGTAAGTAAGAGGTCAAGAGTGTGACCGGATAAGTGGGTAGGAGATGAGTTCAAACAGGTTAAGTCAGTGGATTCAAGGAGTGAAATAAAGTCTCTGGCATAAGGCTGGCGAGACGGGCTATCTACCCAAAAGTTAAAATCGCCTACCACGATAAAATTGTGGGAAAAATGAGAGGAGAAAATGGAGACAAGCGCCTCGAAATCATGAATAAATAAGTGGGTAGTGCCGGAATTGTTGTGGCGATAAATAACAAGTATGCCTAATCTCGAAGACGCGGGGATAGAAAGAGAGAGTGCGAGATATTCGAATGACACGGAAGAGAAAGAGATGTTAGGGACACGGGTGACACATAGTGAAGAATGAACTACAGCACCCACCCCACCCCCGTGGGATTTGAGTGACACAAAAAAACGTTATTCAGGGTTTTCATATTTATTTTTCAAGTTATCAAACAAACTCACAAAAACGGAAACACAAAATTCAATGAACGGAAAGTTGAACACAAACACGCAGTTTTGAACGTTTCAATTATGCATAAATTCATCGCGCAAATTTTCACGACAAATTAACAACAAACAACACTGAATGTGAAAAAAAATTAGCAGAATAATTTCCCATCACATACACACACTTTTCAAAGCCGCAGTAGCGTCTGGGAAAATCACACATTGGTTCTTTTCAATGTCTCTGAAACCAATTAACGAAACGATTCTCAACATTCCCTGCTGCGAGCGCATTGCCAACGAAAAGATTGAGCAAAAACGACGGGAATATAACCGTCGAAGTGATTGGGGCCGTTTATAAATATACAGTTACAGTTAGCGCGATTTTCTGCAGTCAATTTCACGTCGTAACTCAAAACTGGCTTGCCATACAGACTCGGTGAGAGTGCTGAGGCCACGAGTAATGCTCTGTAAGCGCGCCAGCACCAACAACCAGTGCAGCCAGTCGGCATCTGGCAACCCTACTCTGGTGGCGCCACCACTGGCAGCACTGGTCTGGCGCCACTGCACAAAATCCTGCTGAACACGTGCCTGCAAACTGTCGGGCACTGAATAAGACATACTGCGAACCATCACCAAATACCTGTCCCACAGACACACACGTGTTAACACTGATAAATATAGATGAAGTTGAATAACAAATAGCACAATGACCAGATTCCAAACAAATGTTATATTTGTTGTTTATTGTTATTTATTGAGGAATGTGGGCGGAGTGACATTATGAAGTGTTATCGGATGAATTATTTATTGTTATTTGTTTAATGTTTTCTTTTCGAACTGGCTTTCTCTTTGGAATTCTTTACTTTTTGAACTATCTTTTTCTCGACATCTTTTGGTTAGCTTCCGGTACATGAGGCCATCGCAGGGTGGTAATAGTGCTTGCACTCTTTCCATCCTACTGGATTTGCCTGTAATTGCTAATAATAATAACAAATAAGTTATATTAGTGGTTCTTAATCTATGGGGAATTCCCCACTGGTGGGAAATGGAAGAGTTGCCAAGTGGGAAGCTAAAGGTCGGACAGAACAGGACAACTATGTGTGTGTTTTTTATCGATTCAAATTCGTTTATTTTTGTTTCTAATCACCTCTAATGACATTTACTTTGATGTAACAACTGAATTTATTGAATTTATCAGCGCTGTTGTGTGTAAAATGAAGAGATGGCTCATTGAGAATTGAGGAATCAGAGAGCAAAGGTTGAGAACCACTGAGTTGGATTCCTACAAGACACACAAGAGTACCGACCGTCTCAGAGTTGTCAGCAAGTCATCGGTGAGGTAATCGTTCAACGCTCGATAGGTGCACTCCAGTTTATCCCGCACTGCGTCTTCATGTGGCGGGTAATCCCCGGGGCACGGCACCAGCGCAACACTGACAGACGCGGGAATCAGCGACGGACCGTCGTGTGATAGCGCCAATACGCCAACATCCGTGTCGTATGGCAGTCGATGAAAGCCGAAATCATAGTCGAGACGTTGATGGCGCACTAGAGACGACAGCGCCGCCACATTGGCCACTCCACGCTCGTTCAACTCGCCTGCAAAACAGATAAAGCATATAATAGACATGTGAACCACATTTAAGCTCTAGCAATATTATAACTCGATTTAAATCAAACCTTCACTAGCAACATAACACTTGTTAAGAGAATACAGATTGAATACCCGAAACACACAAAAACGAGGTGTTGAGAGAAAAACAGCAAGGGAATGAGATTTACCGACAGACAGGGCTGTTTCATCGACAATAAGCAGAGTGTGTGCAGTCATCTGCAGCGCAGCCCGACTCAGAGTGTTCGAGTCGTAGTTCTTGCACGGCACGAGACGACGAGAGTTGAGCTCGGCTCGGGACGCACACAAAACACATAGCTTCTCCGTCAACCGCCGCAACAGACCCGACAACAGACAGACAAACAAACAGCCACTGTCGGCGGGCGGAGCAGCGGCAGTGGGGGAGCAAGTGCAGATGCGAGGAACCTGACTGATGTTGACTGAAAGTTGGCCGAGGGGAGAGAGATCTGTGCCGGCACCGCTGCGGTCGCGAGAGAACACCGACGCTGCCAGTTGACACAGCAGTAACTCGGCCGCCACGCCGTCCCCCAGCAGCGCAGAGGTCAGCACGTGAAGCAGCTGGTGACGAGCCTCGGCCATCCAGCACTGAGTGTCCGGCTGCAGCGCGGTCACCAGGCAGTCGTCCATCAGTGGGCTGCAGTGCGACATCACACGCCAGCTGATCGCGTGCAAACGGGGGACGCTCGAGCTGGGAGGCTGGTGCGCCTCAAGTTCGGCCAGCTCGAAATCACGAGGCTGTTGGGCGTCGTCACCGTTGCTAGCGGCGCCGAGAGCAGGATGAACGCTGAGCACACCGACGAACTCGACAGTCTGGTTGAGCAGTAGAGAGTGCGAGTCATCGTACACTTTCACCAGACATGAAAGTTCTTGTTCAGCAGCGACGTCCTCACACGAGCTCGCAACATGTCCGTTGGTGCCTGAGTGTTGACTAGTGAACATCTTCTTGCCGTTGGTCGCCGGGTGGTCACAAACTTGCATCTCCATCTGTTCTTCGTCATCGTCGTCTTCCAAGCCGCGTTTGTTGCCTGTGACACTGTGCGGATCACAGGACGAAGAAGCAGTGGTCGCCGAATCACGCGGAGTAGACTGCGACAAAGAGTCGCGTGCCCACGACGTCAGCCAGGGCACGGTACAGCAGCACAGCGTCTGTCTGTGCCCCATCACACTGTCGTCGAGACACAGATCTGCTCCGTGCGGCATCAAGTCGCGAAACAAACCGTACGCCAGTCCGGAATGTGCGTCTCCGCCTCCGTCGGCAGCCGAAGAAGTCCGGACGACGCGACAATACAGCTCCGGATCGAACATGTCGCGAATCATGCAGCGCACGCGCACCAAAGCGCCGGCCCGCCACTGGTTCACGTGCAGCTGATGTAGTTCAGGAAGCGAGCGAGTGTCCATCTGAGACAATTTGTGGCGCAGCGAGCTGAGAATGTCGGCCTCGATGGAGGCAGCTTGTGTTGAAGATGGAAGTGGCACGGAAGGCTGGCCCACGTGAGATAAACGAGACGAGAACTGATGTGCCACGTGTTCGAGCACATTCTCGCGCCATCTATTATCGTCGCCCATTGTCGATCAACGTGCACAAATAGGGACGAAAGCAGCTACGAACACTGAAAACACAGCATAACCGCGTGAAGTCCCCAATCAATGTCAACATAACACTTGACTAAAATCATATAATAAATACACCCGTCGATGGAGTAGTGAGAACTAGCGTCAATCACACATTTGATATAGCGCCCATTTGAAACAGGCGCGCAAAATATCAGTCGATGAGAAATGTTGAACGACAAGAATAAACACCCAGATGAACGAATAAACATAATGGATAACATAAAATCTAAGTATATCTACACAATATTTTAAATAAAATACAAAATAAACTACTATCAAGAGAAACAAGTAATGCAAATGTTGTTATTGGTGTTTTAAGCGCGCACCAGCCAGTTTAGACTATATGGTGCGCCCCATTGTGCGGTCATCTAGTGGTGACTCACGGTAGACTCAAGCGGAGGTAACCGTGTTGAAAAACTAACCCGGGCCAGGATTCGAACCGCGATCATCTGACACGAGACTTTAGCGCTTAACCACTGAGCTACTCGAGAGCTAAGTAATGCAAAAAATATGGCGTAAAAAATAAAAAAATGACGCGTAAAACAGGTTCATTAATAACACTCACACACAACAATCAACATGGGCTTTATTATGCTCAAACACACAGCTGCACTGTCACACGAACCGGACTGATCAAGATTAACGATTTCAGAGACCAAAAACCTAGAGGAAAAAACAAAGCATAAAAATGTGGACAGAATCAAGAGCCTCGTAATCCAATGTAAAGTAGTCTAAAGAAACACGAATAAAACAGCTGTTCATTAGCAAGATCAAAACCAAAAAAATCATTTACCAAATCGACGACAATAATCCTCATCTGCCGAGACTAGATGAAGCAGAAAATAGTTTGTTTTCGCGGGTGCTTGCGCTACAAACGAATAAAATTTACTGTTTTTGTCGAAATAAAATTGACATAAAATTTAGAACAACAATTACCATTATTGCTGGAGTGCAATCCTAAAAATAATATGCATCGAGTATTTCTAAAGTGCATAGCAATAATGTATTTTTATAAGAATTAGACACGTATGTGACAATACATGACTTTATGGTGGATAATACGACTTTCCGTAGTATTACTTTCCGTGAGCCTATTATGTTTTATGTGCAGTAACCACGAATAACAGTAACATCGTTTGTCTAATTGCTTGATTACTGACTGGGTGATTTGGATACAACAGTCTTGCTTTTAACGATGTGTTTTTGGTAATGTTGATGTTTTTCATTGTCGTTTATGTGTAGAGTCAACGAAGAATTTAGTGGGAGAGTATTCATTGTTTAATATGCGGCTTGCTCATAATTTTTGCTAGTGTAAATTTTGTGTGTGATATTTTACAGGAGTTATATCAGCACTGTCTGAAACTCCAGTGACCAGGAACATTTGGTTGTGCTTGTCATGTCAAGCGATAATGTGGATGCCGAAAGTGGCGCAACAAAAGGTCCCTGTGCGTTTATGTTCAAAAAGAGCCGTACAAAGTGTCGTGCTCGTAAAAGGCACGCTTCAAACGGCAGCGACGACAGTTGTGGCGCTGATGAGACGTCCGTGGTGCGTCCTGTGCGTCAGTCAGGCGCCGGCAGCTCGCTAGTTCAAACGACCAAGTCTACACTGTCCTCGTCAGCGAAACGACACGCTGCTGAAGACAACGCCGGCTCGTCTGCTGGCGTTAGCAGAGGCTCAGCCGTGACGTACAGCTCTCGCCGCACGACGCACACCGACGGTCCGGCGGACATGGGCGCCACGGCCACGGTGGAGGTGGACACAGAACGCGACCGCGATGCGCAGGCTGTGTTTGAGCGCTCGCTCGAGTTGAACCGCCGGCTGACGGGCACCGAGGATGACGGCGTGTACCGTGGCCGCGCCAATTATCCGCACTACATTGAGAAACGTGACACGGTGCAGGGCGGCGCCAGTAGCGGGCTGGTGAGACGCGGTCCTGCGCGAGCTCCTGCCAATGTGCGAGCCACGGTGCGCTGGGACTACGCTCCCGACATCTGCAAGGACTACAAGGAGACTGGCTTTTGCGGCTTCGGTGACTCGTGTATTTTCATGCATGACAGAGGAGACTACAAGTTCGGCTGGCAGTTGGAGCGCGAGATGGAAGCCAACACTTACGGCGCCTCTGATAATCAGGACTTCCGCATCGCCAGTGATGACGAGGACGATCAGCTTCCATTTCGCTGCTTCATCTGCCGTGAATCGTTCACCGATCCCGTGATCACCAAATGCCGGCACTATTTTTGCGAGCGGTGTGCTCTGACCGAGTACAAGAAGTCGCAGCGGTGTTTTGTGTGCGGTGCGCAGACTCACGGCGTGTTCAATGTGGCCAAGGAGCTGCTGGACAAGTTGAAGGGCAAGTCGGATCGTCGATTAGATTCGGATGAGGATGAAGACATTCCACAGAGTGGTGACGTGGAGGATCAGGGTTGAGATCTGATGTGATCCAAAAGGTTGATCAATGATACCGATAAGTGATCATGGCTCAATACCGTGTTATCACAGGCAGGCTCTTGTTATTTCTATAGGAGGCTTTTGTTATTGTTATAGGGGTGTCTGTTGTGGAATTTGAATACAAGCGTATTTGTTTTTTACTGCTGTAGTGAGATTTACAACAGAACAACATGCAGCCTGTGTTCATGTGATTTATATGTGCATATGAAGGGTCTCTCCGTGCTCATTAAAGGTACCAAAGTCGATGTTTAGCCCCTGGATCGCATGCTAGCGTAACCATTTTTAATTTTGGACTATATTTTAAACCAGTGGTTCCCAACCGATGTGCCGCGGTACCAAGGGATGCCGTGAGATCTTTTCAGGGTGCCGCCAAAATTCAGGGGAAAAATTATATATTTATATTGTAATACCATTTTTTAATAGCAGGATCAGTGTAAAGAAAATTTTCATATATATGTATAAAATGTTACACCGATGCAAAATGTCGAATTGAAAAAAATATATAATAAAAACAACGGAGATTTTAAAGACGTATTTCTTTATAAGGATGCCGCGAACTTTTGAAAGGCTTGCCAACGGTGCTACAAACTAGAACAGGTTGGGAACCACTGCTTTAAATACATTGTTTTAAATCTTGTAAAATACGCATGCTGCAAATAAATTGGTAAGATATCGTATTTTAATTCTGTGATGTATACATGTATAATTTGTACTATGATACTACGCATGAAATATGAAATTACCTTCAATAAATATGTGTAATAAATGCTTTGCAATTTATGACGATTTAAGGAATTATTTTTTGACTAATTTGCACACTAATTTTATGACTAATTTGCAGATATTTACACTAGAATCGTTATGGACATTGCAAATATTGACACATAGCGTTGAAAAACAAACATGACGCAAATTTGATGACGTCACTCACTGCCGTTGGCATTTCTTTGACGTTGTCATAGTCCTGTGTCCCGCTCTTTAGTAGGATGTTTGCGATGGCTCCTCTCGCTGTGTACCCCGACGCCAACCATTGTATTATGTGCCAGCGTCAGGGTGTGTGCGTCTGTATGTCTCTATGTGCGTGTATGCGTGTGTGTGTGTGTGTGCGCGCGAGTTTACCTCAATAGATGAGAGTGCACCTGGACACAGCATGTCTGTGTCGTGTTAGCGCGCGAGAGTTTGCGGTGAGAGGCAGAGTAGCGGTGATGGTGTGGTACTACGTCGGGCGCGCGCACTTCAGTTATCGTTGTTTGGTGATAGTGTGTGAGTGTGTGTATGCGTGTGTGGCGAGTGTTAGGTATGCGGTGCAGTGTGTAGTTTTCCTCCTGATAAGAGAATAATTGTATTTGTTGTTAAATGATGAGGTTCTGATTTAATGTTCTCTCTTATTGACAACTGAACTGAGGTGAGTGTTCGAAGTGTTTTTCTGTTTTTCTGTGATGTTGTGATCGATTGTTCACTTGTCATCTCATTACAATCGTAATATCTTCAATATGTTATTTTTTGTCTTTTTCAGAGTTTTCGTATTAACATGTATATTCCCCTTCACAACCAAGTGTCCCTGATAAGCATGATTTTAGTGGACAAATAGCATCAATACAATATTCAAACATATTTGCAAGACTTTATTGGATAATTATAGCATTTGTGATTGATATTTCGACGGCTAAGTGAAGGGGGTATGGAACTATATAGAGTGTACCCCGGGACATAAGAGAGTTGTCGAGAGAGAAAAATAAGTCTCATATTTGGGGAAAATTACACGTAAAGTATATAGAAGATGGGCCCGAAGAAATACTCTCTTATAACCGGGGTTCTCTTATATCCGAGGTACACTGTATAATAATCAACTGGGGATCTGTAATCCTCGGACGGTGAAGCACCCCAGGTCTCGATCTTTTCCCCAGTCCTCCGCTTCCTTTGTTATACCGAAAACTAGGGCACATTCCTCTTGGTCTGACACCGCTTGTGTTATTCCGCGCGCGCGTACAGAAGACCTCACAGGACTTCACTATCATTCCACCTACTCTGCCAGGTCATGGTGTCTGTTACGATGCCTATCTGGTGCTCCGAGATGGCGTTCGATACTGTGTGACAACATAGGCACGATCAACAACGATGTGACTAGGCTTGAATTGGGTGAATGTCTGACCGAATTACTGAGCGATTGGTTCAGATCAGGCGACTATCGTATTGACACAATGAATCTCAACATGACAAACGCATGACTGGGACTCGTAATTTGAAACCTGTCCTACATCTCCCATATCCTGTCCTATCATCGCCCATATTCACGTAGAACGGTGGTTCCGTATCTATATGATAGCTAGGTTAGGTTGAGCAATGATCCAGGGCATGATTTTATGATGTGTTGTGAGCAATGTCATGGCTCGCATTGACCAGCTGGTGGAAAAAAGCGGACCTCGCATTGAGTTGGTTTTTTCAGTTGATTCATATGTTCTACTTGTACATTTATGTAAATAGTGTGATATCTGATCGAACTGAGTTGCTGTGGAATCAGGTGGTACGCGGCGACTGTATGAGATCTCCAAGCGTGGTACTCGATAACAAAATGGTTGGCAATCACGGCTATAGACTATGTGAGGCTGCAAATAGCACCGAATTAATTGATATCGCATCTTATTATCTATGAATTGATATCGCTAGGATATGCATCTGCCACAAGACATTGAACAAACGTTTAGTATTGAACGAAGCGAGCCAACAAATCTGACAGATTATCTGCAGACTTAAAAAACAAACGATTGGAAGATAAGAAGATAGATTTAACAGATGTTGATGTTTATTGGTTTCCATTGTCGTTGAAAAACTACAGGAACCCTCCTGGAACTATAAAAACTAAACTAACTAACTGATTTGAACTGAGAAAATGTTTTTTTCAACAAGCTATCATACTCATACTATATATGTATGTCGGGTTTCATAAGTTTGGTGATGGTATATAATTGATGGATGAATTTCTGGACAAATTGGTCCTTGAAGAAGTCGGGATAGCGGTTGTTATTGTATAATGATGGACTATGCATCGACAGAGCACTGTATTGACTATCGAGCGAAAAATATATATATAAACATGAGTGTCCGTTAACTGTCCGTTGTTTATTCGCTTTGAGTAAACATCGAATCGTTTAGGACTTGTCCAATGATTTTATGAGCGAACATCGCTCACTTAATTTGCGGTAACAGCGTTAAGAAGAGTTCCAAACATGATTCCATGATTGGACATTGTTCATTGGTCTCAGTTTCGGAGCGTTTTCCAAATATCCTCCTCGACTCACGCTTGTGTATCTGTTTTCAGTGCTGAAGTATCACATTGTTCTTTATGTGGTCTGCGTGCGTCTACGAGGTCTACGTTGGTCGTCTCGTGTTGTTGAATTTCCTGACGTCGGACCATCAACCAACTAAGAGCGTCTTCATCATGTTGAAGCGCCTGACCAGTTCGTTTCAGACCAGTTCGTGATGTCATCCAGGATCTAGGCGCCGATATGCACTTGGGATTTGAGGGACGACGGAGTTTGTAATCTTGAACGTCCACCTGCTAGCCGGGGAGTTGGCGAGTGTTGCGTGCGGTGTAGCAGTAATAGTTTGAGCAACAGTGTGGCGACAACAGGAGTGTTTCATTCTGTGAAGAAGAATGTCCCAAATGGTGATCGCGATTTTGATGAGTTGGGTGTGAGGGAATCGTGTTCGGTGTAGGATTACTTATCCAGTTGTGGTACCCAGTCACAAGTGAGCGTCCCGCGCATCAATCATGGACGACATTGAAGGATTAGCTTGGATTGAGGACGGCCAGGAGCCGATGTGGACCCACGAGACCAACACGAGCAGAGGCAGCAATGCGGTGCACGCAGCATCGCCGGTCATCTACGAGAGCGACTCGGTGTATGAATCCAGCAGCGAGGTGAACACACACACACACACACACACACACACACACACACACACAATACAGACACACACACGCACTAACACACGCACACACACACACACACACACACACACACACACACACACACACACACACACACACACACACACACACACACACACACACACACACACACACACACACAATTGTAATTCTAGTAACTTGTATAGTTGCAATCATAATGTTGCTTTTCTATTCTTCTATCCGGGCGTGTATAGTGTTCCCTAGTATTCCCTAGTGTTCCCTAGTGTTCCCTAGTGTTCCCTAGTGTTCCCTAGTGTTCCCTAGTGTTCCCTAGTGTTCCCTAGTGTTCCCTAGTGTTCCCTAGCGTTCCCTAGTGTTCCCTAGTGTTCCCTAGTGTTCCCTAGTGTTCCCTAGTGTTCCCTAGTGTTCCCTAGTGTTCCCTAGTGTTCCCTAGTGTTCCCTAGTGTTCCCTAGTGTTCCCTAGTATTCCCTAGTGTTCCCTAGTGTTCCCTAGTGTTCCCTAGTGTTCCCTAGTGTTCCCTAGTATTCCCTAGTGTTCCCTAGTGTTCCCTAGTGTTCCC
Organism: Sacculina carcini; assembly: GCA_916048095.2. Lineage (NCBI taxonomy): Eukaryota > Metazoa > Arthropoda > Thecostraca > Sacculinidae > Sacculina > Sacculina carcini. The sequence continues at coordinate 960,363 of OU696591.1, read as the reverse complement.
TAGTGTTCCCTAGTGTTCCCTAGTGTTCCCTAGTGTTCCCTAGTGTTCCCTAGTGTTCCCTAGTGTTGCCTAGTGTTGCCTAGTGTTCCCTAGTGTTGCCTAGTGTTCCCTAGTATTCCCTAGTGTTCCCTAGTGTTCCCTAGTGTTCCTTAGTGTTGCCTAGTGTTCCCTAGTGTTCCCTAGTGTTGCCTAGTGTTGCCTAGTGTTCCCTAGTGTTGCCTAGTGTTCCCTAGTATTCCCTAGTGTTCCCTAGTGTTCCCTAGTGTTCCTTAGTGTTGCCTAGTGTTGCCTAGTGTTGCCTAGTATTCCCTAGTGTTCCCTAGCGTTCCCTAGTGTTCCCTAGTGTTCCCTAGTGTTCCCTAGTGTTCCCTAGTATTCCCTAGTGTTCCCTAGTGTTGCCTAGTATTCCCTAGTGTTCCCTAGCGTTCCCTAGTGTTCCCTAGTGTTCCCTAGTGTTCCCTAGTGTTCCCTAGTATTCCCTAGCGTTCCCTAGTATTCCCTAGTATTCCCTAGTATTCCCTAGTATTCCCTAGTGCTTCTTAGAAGTATTGGCTGATTTCGCGGGAAGGCGTGGGTGGGTGTGCAATAGAATTCTGCTCATTTTTCAGTTGTCGCAATGTCGGGCTGGTGTTTGTATGTGCGTCCGGTGTATGTATTTGTGATATGCATAGTGCACGCGCTCTTGCATAATTAACCGACCGCGACGAGTGTTTGTATGCGGTTTTTTTTCCACGATCCACGTATAAATACCGGTTTTGTGGGAGTTTGTGAGTGCATTGGAAGATAGAGTGGTCGTTTTTGCGGCGGTTTCATTAGCATAGGAGCTTGTTGGATGTTGTAGTCATTTGTCTAGTCTAGTCTGTGGTACACCATGCCACCATATCGCTAGCCTCTGCAATACTTGAACCTGCAGCTATTTTTGGCACCTGACCAACTTTACATATTGTCTCATGGAATCACCCCCTGCCATTTCTGCTGGGGAAAATCACAACGTGGATCTACAAATATTTACATTTTCTTTCTATGTCGTAGTCTTAATTATATTTTCAAGTAGTATTCATTTTTCTCTTTTTTATACTTCTACAGTTTTCCATTAAATAATTTTTTTGTCATAGACTTCCTGGATTTTCCTTGAAAAAAGTAATGTAACTGCAATGTAAATGTAAGATAACCCCGGTTATAAGAGAGTATTTCATCGGGCCCATCTTCTATACTTGACGTGTAATTTTTCCCGGATATAGGAGACTTTTTCTCCACTCGCAACAACTCTCTTTTATCCGTGGTACACTGTATATTCGTGACATATGTTTTTTCCATGTTGGGATCTATCAGGTTTGTTATTTCTGCGAACACAGACATTTTTTGTTAGTATATGGACAAGATTTGTCGTTTGTGTTTACATTGAGTGCTGGTGTATGGCGAGTTTGTGGCGTCATGTACAGGAATTTCGCTATATGTGAAATACAGCAGATTGTCGGGTTGTGACTCATTATTTGGTCTTGTCTGTTGTGATGTCTGGACTGGTGTTTGATGATCAAACAAATCATTGGTTTGATGGATATTATCTAGAAGTGGCGTCGTTATTTTCTCAATAGTGTCCAGTTCAATGAATTCCATTTCGCCCTCAGACCACGCTAGCTCACTTTGAAGCCATATCTCCTGAAATCATGGCTGCTATGTTGTCTCGCTTTTTCAGGAATCTCTAACCTTTTCAACCATTATCCCCTGGGTTCGTTGAAGAGTAATACTTCTATTTGTGTATACTTAGAAATTCATTTATCTAATGTTTAGAATCATTAATCATAAATATTTAGAATGTATACTTAGAAATTCATACTTATCATTTGATATGTTTATGTGTATAGAAGAAACGAATCTTATCTATGCAAATTGTCCACCAATCGAAAGTAACCAGTTATTCACTTGCATTCAATTTAACAACAACAACAACAACAACAACAACATGTATTTGTTATAGCGCACCGAAGGGCTCGGGCGCGACACGATTATAACAGTTGGGAACACGGAATACAACTAACAGGACAGATGCAAAAGAAGTGAACTACAAATATGCAATAAATGACAATAAATATAGAGACAAAATATGGGCAAAACATACAAAGCAGACGGACATGACGGACAAGACAACACGACTGAAACATAATGACAACACAACACAGCAAACACAACTCGGGAGAATATAGTCATAGCGTAGATAAAGTAAGCATGCAAATGAGAGAAGGAATACGAGTAAGAACAGGCTGAAGTAACATGTTATAGTGATGCAAAAGGTGTGAGAGTGTGGGAGACTGGGTCAAAAGAGAGGTCAAAAAAGTGGATCTAGTACAATATTGCCCAATGAACATATTGGCCAAAAACGCCCGCATGCTCCCATACTCTGCAATAGGGCAATATGTTCACTTCGGCCAGTGTAGTGTCAAAGGCGTATCAAGTACGGTGAATGCGACTGCGGCTTGTGGCTAATATGTTCACTTTTCACCATAGCGAAATTTCAGTGGTTTTCAACACAACGCACGAGCTTATACACAACAAGTAGCTAGCACCTCACATACTGTGTGGTTATTGGCTAGGCTCAGTAATCTAAATTGACTTAACCTCACCTGACCTCACCTAACCTAGCCAAGACTAAACCTAGCCGCACAGTATGTTAGGTGCTAGCTACTTGTTGTATAGAAACTCGTGCCTTGTGTTGAAAACCACTGAAATTATGCTATGGTGAAAAGTGAACATATTGGCCACAAGCCGCAGTCGCAATCACCGCTCTTGATACGCCTTTGACACTACACTGGCCGAGGTGAACATATTGCCCTATTGCAGAGTATGGGAGCATGCGGGCGTTTTTGGCCAATATGTTCATAGGGCAATATTGTAGTACTCCCAAAAAAGTGTTTGGAGAGCTTAGAGCGGAAAGAATTGTAGGAAAGAGAAGAAGTAATTCCACCATATCTACGATTCCAAGCGCTTTTTTCACATAGGAATTTTCTCCATAAGAATTAATTGTTTATACCAATGCTTTTATAAGTGTTATACGTTTGAACTCAACAGATATATTCTCATGTACACAGTTATGATATTTCATGGGAAATCTTTCATGTAATTAGGTTGGCTGTTTGTGAAAGCTCATATAGAACCAAGCGTGTACACACACACAAACACACACACACACACACACACACACATACACACACACACACACACACACACACACACACACACACACACACACAGACGTACACACACACACACACAGACGTACACACACACAGACGTACACACAGACGTACACACACGTATCACAGTGTAATATGAGGAAGTGCGTGGTGATTCGTGTTTCGTAAGCTGTTCGTTGTGAGCTCGCATATTCGACAATGATCGACGAGGTGATGATGCAATATATGCACGTGCTATATGTGCTGCGTGACGAGGTGTGGCCTGATTTGTGCAAATTATTTCTAGCCGCCCACACATCTGGTCAAGCGGTCGCGTATTTCTAAATCTACCTAACTTGTTTGTGTGTCTGTGTGCTCACACGTGTGTGTGCTACTCGCCAGTGTTTGTGTCTGTGTGTTTGTATGTCCGTCTGCTGTGCACTGTCCATATGTACTACAGCAGCATGTTGAAGCATGGTTGTAATGGACGACCATTGAGGTCTGTAATGGCGCTTCTATCTGTTGCGTTCACGATGCGAAAGGGCAGAAAGTGGCTGATTTGTTGGCGAATACTCGCTTGTATCGGAGCTCTTGAATTGTAGTGTTGTATAGCGTAGTCATCTCAGCTGCATGAATGAAACGGATATAATATGAGACAACTGGTAGAATGGTGAACAGAGGAATAAATCAGTTTGTCAACTTGAGAAATAGAGAATAGTGAAAATATAACCAATGTACATGTTTGGATTTGGGTTATTTTTTTACAAACGCGACAAAATTGAGATGTTCTCGGAGATGATCAGCAGAAGAATTAAGGAAGAAAAAAGTAAAGGAGGATATAAAGGGAGATGGTCTAAGCTCTCAGACCACGTGGTCAGCACGCGGTTTGTTTCTTTCGTCGTCGTAGCACTGTGTGAGTGGGCGGCGACGCTCACTACTAGTGAACCTCCATGTCGCGCTTGTGTGTGACTGTGTGGAGAAACAGGTCTCCCGCTGAGACACCCCTGCGACTGAACGACACCCACTTGTATTCCCGGCTTCTAATTCCGCTGTCCGACTCTTTGCTCTGACCCGGTTTCGCTCGTTCAACACACAACACACTCAAAAAGTCGCCGACACCCTACTCTTAACGGTCCACTCGTAAAACAGGCGCACTCTACAGATGTCAATAAGTACTCATGTCGTTTGCTTGCATTTTTGCAATACACTGGAGTTTATCAAGACAAACAGGAAGAAAGTTTCCGTAACTGTTCTGTTCTGGTCTCATATTTATTCCGTTTTCTAGATGTATACAGGTGTTTTGTTGGGAGTGGTTGGTTGACAATGGCTTGGCCTCACTATGGCGTCTGAAACTAGTTCAAGACTTCACTGTGTACTTTTGACCATAAGGTTTCCCATACAGCCATATTGCGACTTTATCGAGGTGCAGATTTTGTTCCACTGAAAAATTTTGCTTTCATCAAGAACTTTTCAATTTTCTTGTTTAGGATAATCTGCTTTAATCGTGCAAGTTTTAAATTTTGTTTATGGAAGGCGAAGGAGCATTTAATGATGTAGCTTGTTCGGTACTTCTAACACGTACTTCAAGTACTTCTAACATATTTTAGTCTTGATTTATTACTGATGACCATGTAGGGCGAAGGTACTTGTCTGCAGAAAATGGTCCATGGTGTTTTATAATCCAATTATCAAGCAGTATTTGCCAACATATGAATCGTTTATTGAAAAAACTCCTGTGACTGTTTGAGGGTCCCACTTTTCCTGTCTCGTTCTGTGAGTACGTGACTATATCTGAGGCGCCCAGAGGAAAGTCGATGTAGTTATTGATTGCTTCCTGTTCTCACCACTGACCTTGTTTGACACTTCAAGGCTCCTTCACAAACACACACACAAACTAACACACACACACACACACAAACACACACACAAACTAACACACACACACACAAACTAACACACACACATACATACTGATTACTGGGTGTGTGTGTGGGAAGTTAATTTGCCGAGATACACGTGTGTGCATTTGTTCCTGCTTTCTCGGTGGCAAGTTTATTATCGGACCTGGTACTGCTCCGGCACAAGTAATGATACCATTCTCAAATGAAGAAACAGAATCAGGGAAACGACGCCCATGTCGTTTTGTGTATGTTGTTTGTTTGATTGAAGCTGAGCTGAGAACTGGAAACAATGTAGTTGATATGTCTTTCTGTAATTACATCATTGCTGGATTTTTAGCTAGGGATAATTTGACAGAATTGATCAAAGAATTGGATAATTAGACAGAATTGATTCCTTGTTTTTTAGTTGTTCAGATATGCATTATATATATGGAATGAATTTGAATGAGAGAATTCAGTGATTGTATTTTCCTTTTTTGTTGACAGATTATGAAAATAAATATAAACATGAAAATGAATATGAACATTAATCGTGTACAAGGCGAGTTTCTTTAATATATGAACCTTCCAGTTATTTTTATCTCAAAGTTGGAGAAATTATCGTGTTGGATGTGCTGAAAGATATACCGCCGTTTCTCAATTTTATTCTGCTCCAAGCGATGACGTCGCAAAATCCTTGTTGAACGACGGAGACGATTCCGGAGGAGAGATTTGGCGACAGGATTTATGGCCGAATGGAATGGGGTCAACATACTCACTGTTGGTTCTGAGGATATTCTGTCAGCGGTGGCGTTGACTTATCCTGTGACTGTGGTCATAATGGCACGCTATTCTGCTGCTGGCTTTCACTGCAGACCACTGATCAGCGGATCGTGTTGAATTACTCTTTCAATCGCCTCCGACCTTATTTGGCGAATTTGTGTGTGTGTGTGTGTGTGTCGAGGTGTGGGTGCATGTATGCTCTGTGCGGCCGCTCCATGTTTGAAAGATCCGGACACACCGGTGTGTGCGACTCTTTCGACCTTGATCCAGGCTTGTCTGGACGCTGGCGAACCAACATCACACAGCGAGAGAATGAGAGCAGATAAAGAGGGAAGAGAGGAGAAACGGAGGGATGATCCTGTGCGCTAATCCCTCTTGTCGGATCGCCTGCAGAGTTGAAGGACAGTGGTGACGTTCATAGGATCAGATGCTCCTTCACCTGTCCTAGCTGGTTGGCAACAGTTTCAGGATGTGTCCGCGTCTATATCTCATCATATAAAAGAAAGATTTCTCTCTAAGAAATGTAGCTCCAAGTGAAATTTGATAATTTCAATAAAATATATTTGTTTATTTTCGCGGTTTATGCTAATGAGTGATAGACAGTTTTGTGCAATTCAGCAATGCGTACGACGCTGTTTACGCGCTGTTTTGCCACTAATTGATGACAAGGATGAAGGCAATTTTCCTGTGTGTTTGTCGGGACTGGAATGTTCCAGCTACCTAGCGATTATGTTGCTAATATAGCGTTCTATTTCTCACTGCAGCCAACGCTTATAAGCAAACTGTGCTTGAAACTGTGGTGGTATCAGTTGTAATAATGTTCATTGGATGGACGCGTAGCAAACACGCACACGTATTACATTACATTACATTACATTACATTACGTTATACTACATTAAATTGCATTACATTTCACTACGTTACATTACGTTATACTACATAACATTACGTTATACTACATTAAATTACATTACATTACATTAAGACATTTATAATGCGCATTACATCCGTGGGTCTCTAAAGCACTCACACACGCAAACACACCCAGACACACACACACACACACACACACACACACACACAAATAACACACACACACACTCACACCCATATACACACATACACACACACACACACTCTCACACACTCACACACACACACACACACACACACACACACACACACACACACACACAAACACACACACACACACACACACACACACACAAACACACACACACATTACCTAGTAATTCGGAAACCAGACCTCAAACATGTTTAAACAGAAGTATGATCTGTGGAAGCCACGAGTTTTTGACTGATTTCTGCGGAAACAACTCGCTAACGGGATATTGTGTTATTTGGTGATTGTGTGGTTGATGTACTGTTGATCAACTCGGGAATTACTGATAAATTAATTTTCACATCACGTTTGCTCAACATTTCCTGGCGCAAAACTGTGTTAATATATATTTCAGTACTTTTTTTCTTTATTTTAGAAATAATAATCATTCCCAAGTTGAAGAAGACTACAGGAAGAAAGTAAATCACCTAAATGTGGGAAGTTCCAACCTAAGAGTTCCAACTGAAGTCAGGTTTATTTTGCAAGCACTGCATTTGCCTCGTGTACGGAGAGAAAGTCTTCAATGGACAAGCGTCGAACGAATTTCAAACAAAAATATGAATGCTCAAAACGCATTGTAGTAAAAGTTATGCAGGAAAGATTAAAGTATTCAGAATACAATATATTTCTCAACGTTTTTAACAGGCTTTGGTGGTGTTTTAATTGCAGTTTCCTTTGCGCACTGTTGAGCTCAACTCTGCTTTATGTTTAGCGCACCAAGTGGCTACTCTAGCGATTAGAATGGCTGATACAGCACGACCTGGGCTTGGGGAATGATCTCGAATGAACCTCCGCAGCTTTCCTCAGCCTGGCTCCTGAATGTCTGATGTCAGTGAACCTGTGTGTGTGTGTGTGTGTGTGTGTGTGACACACGCTCACACATGAACAGATACATACACAGTCAGCTAGATGGTGTGATGATAGCCTTGCTTGCTGAGAGGGCGAATATTTTCTGGTGATACGTTTGTCTCTGAAGATCTCTGATGTATCAGCGAAGTTATTGTGCTGAGTTGCCGCTCAGTGATATGAGCGTGTGATCACGTGTTGGACTCACTGATCAGGGGTTCCAGGGTGCGAGTACACCCCTATATTAATATTGTAGAAAGCATACAATATAAATTTATATATAATGAAGTTTTTAGGGATTAAATAGGCAATATTTTTGACGAATGAGCAAAATAGGTATTTACCTGGAAAACCTTTTGAAAAAAGACAAATGTAGGCATTTATGGCAATTTTCTGAACATCCGATCCTTAGCTATAATATCACTTCTATGATTATACCTGCCTGCAGGTGTATGAATGTAGGGGTGTGAGCACATTGTCTTGTATCATCGTGAATGTGTGTGTGTGTGTGTGTGTGTGTGTGTGTGTGTGTGTGTGTGTGTGTGTATGTGTGTGTGTGACAGGTGAATGAGTCAATCGTTGTCATATCACAGCTGTGTAGTTTATCGTACATCTCTCTTTCAAATGCAGTGTACAATGTGTGTGTGTGCGTCTGCATGTATTTTGCTGTTGTATTTCATTCATGTAATCTTCTATGAATTCGATTATATTGAATGTGGTTTTTTGGCTAGCGAAGCAAGTTTCGAAATGTTGATACCAAATTAATACGTTGTTTTATTCTTGCGAATTCGGGAATTCAAGCGCAAATTTCTGCTCGTTTGAGACTCAGGAATTATTTTTTTATTCTTCAAATATATCCTAGATTTGTATTCATATTCCTATTCCGAGGCCTTTCTATTTATTAATTCACTTCAACAACAGTTCATTGTTCAGTCAGTGTTTTCACGGCTTTCGTAGTATTTTTTCGACAATATTAACCTCAAACCTCAATTATTGGCGCTTGACTAATGTCACGTGAACTTCAAGTTCTTATTTCACGCAGTGATCTTGTACGCGACACTATGATCAGCACTGATCTCTTCATTGCATCATATCATCTTTGTTTCCAGGTTGTGGCAGTTGAATCCTTCTTTCTTGAGATGCTTCCAAAGTGCACAATCAGTTTTCAGTTGGCAAAGAAGTGGTAGTTGTGAGTTGAGATATTGAGGGAGGTTGACTTATCACTGTTGTCACGTGTGTGCGCCAGTTTTTGTGTTTGGTTGCACGTGAGAGCCGGCACAGTGGCTGCGTCATAACCACGCCGCCAGTGCGCCAGTATTTGTCGCCATTCAATCATCAGTGAAAGTTGCCAGTTTGTCTTTTTTGTGCGACTAAATGGCGACTGTGTTTTCTGGTCTTTTTTCTCTCGGGTTCGGCAGCTTGTCGGTTTTTGTCACTTAATGTCTGATTCCTAGGTGTAACTGGCCACGCTATGCTGAAAATATTTGTCGGTACAAAATGATGCGATGGTAATCATGTATATACAAATCATCTGTTCAAACGGATATTCGCGGATTAAATTTTTTCCGCAAGTTAGGCATGCAATTTTTGATGAAACACTTCTCAAACATTTGTCAAACATTTCAATGAACTAATCGTCTGTATTGTATTTGAAGACAATATTGTGGTCATTCACCTCACAAACCTGGCTACATTATTCCACAATGTGAACACGATCCCTAAATGACGAATATTGAAAGCGAAACACAGTAGAATATTATTATCAGGCGAATACTTCTTGTTTCATCACATAGGATCATACTAAATTTTCATCGTATCATCATATATTTGGAATGCTTCTCCGCATTTTAATTTTTCAGGGCATTTTGCAAAAATTTAGATATAGCTAAAACCTGTGCTTTCAGATCTTTCACCTTGATGATGCATTTTCTGATTTTCTGGGGTCTTTGTGTTCTCACGTTCATCATATGTCGTCCTGCTTTCTCCTTTCTCTCTGTGTGTGTGTGTGTGGGTAATTTACATTTGATAATAGTATAGGACGGGCGAGTGAAAGAGGTTTGCTCATCAGGCCAGGGGCTCCTAGTTTTATCTGTTCATCCGTTTGTGAGCGATCAGTGTGATGCGTTGTATTCAGCTGATTTGACCCAGTGACCTGACCCTGTGACCTCACCCTACTGTGTGGAGGGCTGTTGTATGTCTCACAGCAGTTATGCTCGCTAATTGGTTCATATCCATAGTGTCTAGTGTCGGCTGCTTAATGGTCTTCTTGGTGTTCGATGACGCGGCGATGGCGAATTCGCGTTGTTTTCTCGTGACCGGCTCTTTTTTGCACTTCCTCATTATTATTGTTATTAATTACAGGCAAATTTTCAGTAGGATGGGAAGGGTACAATAACTATTTCCACCCGGATTTATTCTTAATAATATTTTATTACCCATTTCCCGGCGACAAACTATTATTTGTTTTTATATTGGTCTCTCCCTCTTTCTATGTCTACTGTGAAAATGTCATTGAGAATCGTGTAGTTTTTCAGCCACTCAGTTATCAAACTATTGCATTTTGATATTTGCTCCATTCAACAATTCTTCCATTTTGTCTGTCTGTCTGTCTGTCTGTTGATTGGTTGTTAGCCAAATTTAACGTGGACTATATGTGTATGTATGTATGTGTGTGTGTGTGTGTGTGTGTATGTTGCGATCTGTCATCAAACATACACGTACTGTTGCACACACACACACATACACACACATGCACACACACACAAGTGCACATACACACACACACACACATGCACTCGCTCATATACTCGCTCATACATACAAACACTTGAACATGTCATTTAAGCACGTATATGTATGTGGCAGTGTGTGATACACACACACACACACACACACACATACACACAGCTCGTGCTGCCAGGTGCATGTAGCGGTGATTCGACCACACGTGTTGTTCAGCCATGTAATTAGTGCACGTGCACACACACACACACACACACACACACACACACACACACACACACACAAACACACACACACGTACGATCATGTGTGTGGTAGACAAATCTAGAATGTCAGAAAGTGTGCTTTTTACTTGTTACCAGTTACTTGTTACTTGTTGTGATTGTTACTTGTTACTAGGTTACTTGTTACTTGTTCTTCTAGGGACGTTTCGCTGCTGTACAACGCTCCACACGCCTCCCAGGATCATTTATTCAGCAAGAACACTGTATCTTGATCACTAGAAGATTGAAGAGATCATACCATGTGTCTTGATCACTAGAAGATTGAAGAGATCATACACTGTATCTTGATCACTAGAAGATTGAAGAGATCATACACTGTGTCTTGATCACTAGAAGATTGAAGAGATCATACACTGTGTCTTGATCACTAGAAGATTGAAGAGATCATACACTGTGTCTTGATCACTAGATGATTGAAGAGATCATACACTGTGTCTTGATCACTAGAAGATTGAAGAGATCATACACTGTGTCTTGATCACTAGAAGATTGAAGAGATCATACACTGTGTCTTGATCACTAGATGATTGAAGAGATCATACCATGTGTCTTGATCAATAGATGATTGAAGAGATCATACACTGTGTCTTGATCACTAGATGATTGAAGAGATCATACACCGTGTCTTGATCACTAGATGATTGAAGAGATCATACACTGTGTCTTGATCACTAGAAGATTGAAGAGATCATACACTGTGTCTTGATCACTAGAAGATTGAAGAGATCATACACTGTGTCTTGATCACTAGATGATTGAAGAGATCATACACTGTGTCTTGATCACTAGAAGATTGAAGAGATCATACACTGTGTCTTGATCACTAGAAGATTGAAGAGATCATACACTGTGTCTTGATCACTAGATGATTGAAGAGATCATACACTGTGTCTTGATCACTAGATGATTGAAGAGATCATACACTGTGTCTTGATCACTAGAAGATTGAAGAGATCATACACTGTGTCTTGATCACTAGATGATTGAAGAGATCATACCATGTGTCTTGATCACTAGATGATTGAAGAGATCATACACTGTGTCTTGATCACTAGATGATTGAAGAGATCATACACCGTGTCTTGATCACTAGATGATTGAAGAGATCATACCATGTGTCTTGATCAATAGATGATTGAAGAGATCATACACTGTGTCTTGATCACTAGATGATTGAAGAGATCATACCATGTGTCTTGATCACTAGATGATTGAAGAGATCATACCATGTGTCTTGATCACTAGATGATTGAAGAGATCATACACTGTGTCTTGATCACTAGAAGATTGAAGAGATCATACCATGTGTCTTGATCACTAGATGATTGAAGAGATCATACCATGTGTCTTGATCACTAGATGATTGAAGAGATCATACACTGTGTCTTGATCAATAGATGATTGAAGAGATCATACACTGTGTCTTGATCAATAGATGATTGAAGAGATCATACACGAGTTGTTCAGAACACAAACGTTCTCCCATCTCTTTCTGAAGATATCCACATTGGATGACTTTTTAGCTTTCATAGGCAGCATTTTATAAAGTCGTGGCGCAATGCTGTGTAATCCTTTTGCTTCAGATTATTTCCAAAATGGCGGTGCATTTAGATCCATTGAGGCTGAGATTTTGACTTTTTCGAAAAACTATGCTTATGTGTGCATGCTTATGTGTGTATGCTTGTGTGTGTGTCTGTGTATGCGTTTGTTTTTGTTTGTTTGTTTGTTTATTGAGTTTATTGCCAATTCCATCAAACAATAACATTGCAAAATTCAACACAAAACATTAGGCTAGTGCCTGTCAAGCGGACTTTTAGACAGGCATTGATAAATAATTGAACGTGATACAGCGAAATATTGTCAAACGTTAACAGTTAACATAAACAGATAAAATAAACGGACACATTTAGACACACAAAAAATTATCCACATATATCATCACCTATATAACCATTCATACCATAATAATCTCGCTTATGTAGCCATAAATTCACAACTTTCATATACATTTAATCAAAGTGAAAAAAGAGACAAAATGGGGAAAGTGACAAAATTCCCGACGTTTATCGCATATTTGCTAGCACATTAAAATTTATATTTCCTCACACGAAAGCCACACATATATATTTTCACACCAAATACCCCCAGCAGCATGCACTTACATACATACAATCACCTTCGTACGTACACATACGCAAATACGCGTGCAACAATAACATACACAACAACAATAACACACACAAGCACTTAATCTCACGTACAGGACAAATTATATTATTATAAGACAATATCAAGGCGGAAAGAAAGACGCAACTCAATACCCAACAACATACCCAATGTTCCAATTAACTTGCTATACCCAGATTTGTCACTCTCCGCTCTGCAAAGTATAGAGGTGTTTTTTAATATATCGTTTGAATGTGTCAACTGACATGAAGTAGCATTGGGATTTTATCCAGTTGGGTAAGGAGTTCCAAACTTCTGGTCCACGATATATAATAGAGTTTTTATACAGTGATGTTCTGTAGCTCGGAATTTTTAAGTCAAGGTTGTTCCTTCTCGTGGATTGTTGATGCCTCTGTACGTGAAATATACTTTCGTTACACTTCATTGATCTGAACACCCTTAGTAATAGGAAAAATTTGTGTACATACTTCATTTTGAGTACTTTAAGTTCACTAAATACTTTTTTGGTAGTTTCTGCTCTTCTCATGAACGACATTATCCGTAGCATGCGCTTTTGTACAACACTCAATTTTTCTGTAAATGAAGGCCATGTACATCCCCAAATTGAAATACAATAGATTAATTTGGAATAGAATAAGCAATAGTATAATGACAAAAGCGCATCATGTGTTAGACTGTATCTCGTACGGTAGATGATTCCAGCTATTTTCGATAATGTTGTAGAGAGCGAGTCAATGTGATCTTTCCAATTTAAATTATCATCTACTGTTACACCCAAAAATTTGGTTGCATGTACTCTCTGAATAATTTCACCATCCACCTTTACTGCACCTATACAATGTGACAACGATCGATTTTGGAATAACATTAACTGTGTCTTTTTTACGTTTAGTTTCAGCTTGTTAGCTTTTATCCAATTGTAGATTTTGTCTAACACTGAAGAAAGTTTAGCATGCAGATTGTGTATATTTCTGTCCGAGATTACAATACTTGTGTCGTCTGCATAAATTGTGAAGTGTGCATCAGCACAATTAACAATGTCATCGATGTAGATCAAGAACAATATGGGCCCTAATATGGAGCCCTGCGGGACACCATGTCTGATAATTTTTTGACTAGAACTTTCATTATTGCATGTTACATATTGAAATCGGTTAGATAAATAACTATTCAGCAATTTGAGAGCATTACCTCTCACTCCAATATTTTGTAGCTTTTTCGACAGTATATTGTGATTTAATGAGTCGAACGCCTTTGATATATCCAGAAATGCGGCAGCTACATGCATTTTATTATCCATTTTATTGTTAATTTCAGATACAAAATGAAGAAGGGCTGTTTCAGTTGAGCGGTTTTTCCTGAACCCGAATTGAGATTTAGTTAATAAGCCATTTTTTTCTAAATAATCAGTCAATCTTTTTGCGATTGTTTTTTCGAAAATTTTGCTGAAAACTGGTAGAATCGATATTAATCTATAATTATTTACATCAGATTTCACACCCGATTTATGTAAGGGTAGAGATTTAGCAATCTTCAACTTATCCGGGAAGACACCCTTGTACAAAGTCAAATTTATTATGTGACTTAGAGGAGTGGCTATGTGAATAGCAATCCGCTTCAAAATAGATGCAGGAATTTCATCATGACCAGCAGAGTTAGATTTTAATGAATTAATATATGATAGTACTTCTGATTCCGCGCAAGGATACAAATACATGGAGGACAATGTCGGTTGTTTGAGATAGGTGGTGAAGCTCGGTCCCGATATATTAGTGTTTTCATTTGTTTTGTCTATCAAGCCAGTGAAGTGCTTGTTGAAGGTTTCAGCTGTTTCCTTCTCTTCTACCTGGTCCAATTTTATATTTCTATTCATAGCACTTTCATTATTACCCAGAATAGTATTTAACACTTTCCACGTTTCTTTTGGGTTTCCCTGTTTAACTTTCAGCTGGTTTCTGAAAAATTCATTTTTGGCAGTTCTCAACGCTCCAGTCAGTATATTTCTATATCTTTTAAATCTCTCTTTATAGGTGAGCGGCCACTTATACGCTAGTCTGCTTAGTCTGTGCTTCTCTTTGATACAGTTTATTAATCCTGTGGTTAAATAGCTTGATGCTTTCTTTGGTTTGAAGTACTTCAAAGGAAAATGACATTCAAACATTTCTCTGAAAGCGTCGGAGAACAAATCATATGCTTCATTAGGGCAAACTGATGACAATACATGATCCCACTTGAAATCACTTAACTCATTGGAAAAAGATAATAATTTTTTTTGACCAAAGTCCCGTTTCAACAATTGTTTGGATTGACGCTCCATATGACTTTTCTTTTGGAAATACGACAGCACTATAAAATGATCTGATATATCACTCAATATAATGAGGTTGCGTGAGTTGTTCTCCCACTGGTTGGTCCATATATGGTCAATTATTGATGCTGAATCTTCGGTTACCCTCGTGGGTTTAGTTGTACATGACAATAAAGAAAAACTGAACATTAGTTCTGTAAATTCTTTCACTTGGTAATTTGAGCCGCCGATATTTATGTTCCAATCACCAAACAAATAAATAGATTTAAATCTGTGAGAGAGAATGTAGTCAAATATATGATTAAGCTCGTCAATAAAATCAGAAAAGTTGCCACTTGGTGGACGATATACAGATGCGAGAAAGTGCTTCTGATCGCCATAATTTAACTGAACACACACACATTCAAAGTGCGGCTTACTCGTGTTAAGGTCATTGATGGGCAATGACGACAGTTTTTCATTCACGATCATTGCTACCCCTCCTCCATGTCTATTTCGGTGCACTGAATACATATTATATTTAGGTATCTTGTACAGAGGGGCAATTTCGGCGTCTAGTCTGGTCTCTGAGAAACCGACCACGTCAAAATTTACTTTGCCAAAGTTTAATATGGTATCCACGAAACTTTGCAGATTGTAAGCAACGCTCGCAATATTCAAAGTCGCAATAGAGAACTCTGATCTTTCGTTATATCTGTCATTGACGCTGGTGTATGAGTCTACTTCACGTGTAACTATTTGCTTATCTGAGATAGTGACATAGCTTGATTCAGGGACATTTTTGGCATTAAAAGAAGAAAACAAAGGCTGAACAAATTCATCAAAACTTTTAAGCTCTGTAAACTGAGCCATATCAAATAGATATAAGATAATTTAACAGTAAAAAAAATTACCAGATCAGTTTTTCTTTGGAGCTCTCTTTCCTCGAGTTTGTCCCACTGCAACGGCAGATTTGACCGCTCTAGTTGCAGGAGAATCGACCACCGGCGAGGCCGCCGCCCCAGGCGCAGGAGCCGCAACAATTTCAGCCGCCGTTGGAACTGTTGATACAGTTCCGCCTGCACCCTCTTTACGGCCCACTCTCGATGTACTGGCCTTTGTTGAACTGTCCCCGGCCCCCGCCCCTGCAGTCGCCTCCGCTGCGACCGCTCCTGCTCCATTGGTGTTGTGTGTACGGTTTTGGCCTTGACCGCTGGTCACGTGATCACCAGGACGATTGATTGGCGCAGCACGACCAGTAAACTCATCCTTTTCTCGGATTATTAGGCGTGTATGCCTGAAATAGGCAATTTTGCCACGCGCTCTTGCCTCCTTCAGCATTGGCATCTGGTCTTTCTTTTTCTGTTGTGAGGCAATACAGAGGTCTTCGTTAATATAGATGCCTGTCCCCTTGAGTTTACGAGCGTTGCGCATAGCCGCTTCCCTGTCAGAAAACCGGTCGAATTGAACAACGACGTTGCGGGGTCGATCTCCAAACGGACGACCAACTCGGTGCGCCCGCTCAATGCTCACTGATGTCAGGTCCATTTTATCTGAAAGTAGCTTGTGCACACCCTGTGTGGTCTGTTCCCAGGTTTCTCGTCCCGTTTCTTGTATTCCAGCGATGCACACATTCTTCCTCCGGCTGAAATCTTCAGCTTTGTCGCTTCTCAGTTGCAGTTCCATGAGCTTACTTCGGAGGTATTCAATTGTATCTTTGTTCTCTATATTTTCCCGTTTGATGTCTTTGAATTCATCTTTGAGATCGTAAATCTCAGCTTGTGAGAATTCCAGGCTTCTCTTGAGTTCACCCACGGTTTCATTGAGATTTTTAATTTGATCATTGAGTTGATTACTCACATGTTTCATGGCCTCCTTGAAAGCCGATTCTTGTGAGCTCAGAAGGATTTGCAGAGTCTCTCGGTCCACCATGATCACCAAACAATATCTCTATCTCCACTCTATATCCAGTAACTCTCACGATATCACCACTCTGTCTCCAATAGTCACAAAAAATATCGCCAATAATCACACCGCAATTACACAACCACACGCCACGACTGTCAACTGTCAACTGTTTGTATGAGTGTGTGTGTGTGTGTGTGTGTGTGTACAGCGCCTTAGAGACGCTATATACATTTTTCCATAATGTAATGTAATGTGTGTATGCTTGAGTATGCTTGTGTTTGTGTGTATGATTGTGTGTGTATATGCTTGTGTGTGTGTGTATGACTTTCACTGGTTCTAGCTAATATCTGGTGTCATAATCAGTCATAATTATTTCTCTCAGTGTGTGTTCATGTCTCCGTTATAATAGTACGTTTCTGATAGATCTGGCTGTGATATATGTGTGTGTATGTGTCAGTGTATGTGTATGTGTCAGTGTGTGTGCGTCTCTGTATGTGTATGTGTGTGTGTGTGTGTTGATGGTGATTTATTGACCAGCGTATTGAGGTTTGCCATGTTTCTCCCCTTCCTGCTTCCCCTTCGTTCAGTTTTCCACTATTCACCTTGCCATCATCCATACTGTTTACTCTCTCTCTCTCTCTCTCACACACATACACATACACGCCTGTGTGTGTGTCTGTATGTATTTGCGGTTGGCTTTGAGGCCACAATGCACACACGAGTTAATGCTAGTATTGCGCGCATACACTGATATACTAGCCTGTTCTACTCGTACATGTGTGTGTGCTAGTGTGTTAGTGTGTGTGTGCTAGTGTGTGTGTGTAAGTGTTAGTGTGTGTGTGTGCTAGTGTGTGTGTGTGTGTGCTAGTGTGTGTGTGTGCTAGTGTGTTAGTGTGTGTTAGTGTGTGTGTGTGTGCTAGTGTGTGTGTGTTAGTGTGTGTGTGTGCTAGTGTGTGCTAGTGTGTGTGTGTGCTAGTGTGTGCTAGTGTGTGTGTGTGTGTTAGTGCTAGTGTGTGTGTGCTAGTGTGTGCTAGTGTGTGTGTGTGTTAGTGCTAGTGTGTGTGTGTGTGCTAGTGTGTGTGTGCTAGTGTGTGCTAGTGTGTGTGTGCTAGTGTGTGTGTGTGTGTGTTAGTGTGTGTGTGTGTGTTAGTGTGTGCTAGTGTGTGTGTGTGTGCTAGTGTGTGTGTGCTAGTGTGTGTGTGCTAGTGTGTGCTAGTGTGTGTGTGTGCTAGTGTGTGTGTGTGTGTGTTAGTGTGTGTGTGTGCTAGTGTGTGTGTGCTAGTGTGTGTGTGTGTGTGTGTTAGTGTGTGTGTGTGCTAGTGTGTGTGTGTGTGTGCTAGTGTGTGTGTGTGTGCTAGTGTGTGTGTGTGCTAGTGTGTGTGTGCTAGTGTGTGTGCTAGTGTGTAAGTGTTAGTGTGTGTGTAAGTGTTAGTGTGTGTGTGTATGGGTTTGCTGAATAAATGATGCATATACCGAAAAAGAAACATGTTACCTAAGCATAATGATAGATGTTTGTACAATGTCTATTTGTGTGTTTGCAGATGTTTGTAATGTTTGTCTTGTGTTTTATGTGATGTTTGTGTTTGTCTCTCGTAGCTGTTTCATAAACACTTTGAAACAGGCATGTTTTGTTTGGTTGATACAAATGGTGATTTTGCTATTCATATGATCTGTTTTTCAAGTGGCTTTCAATTCGTCGCCCATCAATAATTATATATCTAACATTATTGTTTATGCCTGCGAAATTTTCTATTTATTTTTCTCTTTTATTAGCATCTATATTTGTTGTATTAGCTTGGATTTGTAATAGTTTTTATTTCGGTAAAGTTTATTATATATTCCGCTCTGCTGGTAATAGTTTGTGTGTGTGTGTGTGTGTGTGTGTGTGTGTGTGTGTGTCACTACTACATCAATATCAAATTCACCATTCTACATCTATTAATATTTTTATGCATATAATTATGTAAATTCTATTTGATGTGGGCTTTTTTATCCGCGAAATGAGATAAGATTAGGTTTTGAGGATGGAGAAAATGTTTTAAGAAATTCGCATATTTGTTTGAGACGTTTTTCATTCAGAATTTTTTAAATGCGCTTAATATGAAGATGTATTTATCTTCTGTTGTTATATACCAGTGTTTGTGTGTGTGCATATGCTAGCAGCTATGTTATCATTGTGTTTGTATGTTTGTGTGTTTGTATGTTTGTGTGTTTGTATGTGTGTGGCAGATTAGTGTGGATGTTCGTGAATTGATAGACCAGTCTGTTAGTGCGCATGGTATCCGACAGGTGGCGCTGTTGAGACAAGCCACTCGTCACAGCTTCGGCTTCACCCTGCGACATTTCATCTGGTATCCTTGTGACCAAGATGCCGCCCAGGTTCGTGACGTCATTCAAGTGCAATATCGCCGCGGGCAATAGACGCAGGGCATCGCAGATCATTTTCCTGACTAAAACCTTCACTCTTCCAACTCTTTCTCTACAACGTTTGGGACATGGGAATACCGCAGGGTGGTAATAGTGCTTGCACTCTTCCCATGCTACTGGATTTGCCTTTAATTAATAATAAAATAATAATAGTAATAATATTGAAGACTTTAGAAGTTTTACGCTCAGTCTTTGATAAAATATATATTTGAGGAAAGTCAAGATGTATTTTGAATTCAATAAGGATGTTGTTTAATAATAACTTTTATCATTTAATGATAACTTTATCTATAATAATGAAATACTGTATGATTTAACCACACGAAGGTCATGTGAACTCGAGCTAAAAACATGGTGGAGGTTTTCGGAAATGAAATATATAGTCTATATATTTGGTTTACAATTTTAGATTAGCAATTTTTACTTGATGTTTTCAGTGCCTCATTCTGGCTTGACTCAAACTTCCAATGTGATCACAGATTTATTGTCAGAGCAGCAGAACAGATATTGTTCATTTGTATACGGATTGTGTTTGTGATTGCAAAAAAACAATTTTTTTTGCACTCGGCGAGTCTTTTGATGTTGGTGTTCTGGTTTTTATCAGCGCAGAACGACATTTGTTAGTTTGGTTTTGTTACGATTATACTAGAATGTATGCAGACACTTGGGAGATGACGGATTTGATGAACAAATCCTCACTTATACTGGCTAAATTCCCACATAATTGCGCATAATTGAAAAATATACTTGTATTTTTATTTGAGGGCTAAACTAGATTTTTCTTGCTTAAATTACTGAATGTCTTTCTCTGGTAGTTTTTCCACCGCATCTCACTTTAAGCCGTATATTAATTTATACCTTATAATGGTGTTTTTGTTAAACCTCGTACTTTCACGTCTCAATCATTTCAATAGTGCCATTTTGATGGAAAAGTGCATGTTTGTGTGTTTGTGTCATGTGCATTGGACACGTCATGTGTGTAAATTTTGTGCTCTATAAATGATTTAATAGATGAAGGATGAAATGTTTGTGTGTGTGTGTTACAGAGTGTAGTGTCGGCTTGTCGGGCCATGGAGACAGTGTTTGTGAGGAGTGTGAGGACGGGCAGTGCTGCATATCTAGCCAGACTTCATCGAGGTGCGACTCTCCTCCCCCCTCTCTCTCTGTATACCTCACGTCTCTGTCGTGTGTTTATTGTGTGATTTGTTTAAAATCATTGGCGGTGCCACGGATGGCTGGAGGAGGGATAGAAGTCCCCCAAACACATGTCAAAGTCTCACCTAAACTCTCCAAAACTCCGGACGAGGAACATTTCGGTGTAGTTGCTCATGTTTCGCCAAGTCCCCGTATATTTGTCTTGAGTCCCATCGGAAAATTCCTGGCGCCGCCACTGTATAACATGATTGATTTGTTTGTTAAATATCCAACAAGTGTTTTGTTTTGTGAAATTTTCAATTGATCGAGGCGAAAATACGCAAGTTTTACCCAGGACTTTTATCTTAATTGACCGTTTTCTCTGTCTAGAAATGGCAATATTGAGTTGAAATTATATTTGAAAAAATATAATAACAAAATTGATAAATAATGAAATATAAAATATAATCGAAAATAATTCTGGGAATTGGAATGTGATTTATTCGAGGGCACCCTAATAGTTGGATGCGACGCCTTTTCTGCTTAAAAAACTTGAAATAGATAGTGAGTTGTGATGAGGACCAATTATGCTGAATTACCGTCCCTCGTGTGTTGCGTACCCGAACCCAAGAAACAGGGAAGGTAATTGCTAGAGGAAGATGAGAACTTGTGCGTGTAATCTGCTCTCATGACAGGCAAGGGCTTTACGTCCTATCACAGAAGAACAAACTATTACCAAGAGGCCGGCTGTTGATGGATTGAGTTGCAGTAGTGCAAGGGAGTGCCAACTCTGCTGAAATATCGCTCCATCCTTGAGTACAGGCAGTACAGGGAGGGAAGAAGCAGAGGGTCGGCTTTTAGTAGTTTTTTTGCTGGAGTGAGAGATGTCCGCTCCTATGACCGTGCACGTGTCATATTGTCTAGCACACCGCCGTATTGAATGTGGTCCGAATATTGATGTGTGTGTTGTGTTGACACTGGAATTTGTCCGGAGAGAGTGTGTGAGCGGAAATTGGCCTGATGAAGTGTTTTCGTCAGCTGTTTGGTTTGCGACTTTGTACAGTGGCGGTGTTGAAAATGAACTTGGGAGGGTTGAGATCAGTGGCGATGCCAGGGTATTCCTTGTGGGGGGATGAGGAAAAAGGTGCGGGGGCTTGGCGAAACATGAGGAACTGAATTTTTTAGAGGACTCAGGGGAGATTCGGCACATTTTTGGGATTTCAGCTCCTCCAGACCTCCTATTGACACCGCCACTGACTAAGATCCTCCTATCATTCACCACGGTGTAGGCGCGCTCGTTTTGGTGGAGCGTCGCGGGTATAGAATGTATTTACATTGAAATGATTATGTAGCAGGGCGCCTGGCATTGTGGAGTTTAATCAGTGATTAATTCCTGGTGTCGCCTCTGGCACGGAGTTGAACAAAAGTAAATGCAACCAACACATATCTGTTCTCAACATGAGTCTAGCAATTGTGCGGCGAAATGTATAGGTGGCGTTATCGTTGGAATAATGGCTGATTTCTAGCAAGAATTACGGTCGAAATGTACGAGTTGATTATCATTAATTATTTATAAATATAATTAAAAAAACAAATAAACAACAAATTTTTGTTAAAATATGAATTTATGTATAGATTTATAGTAATTGTAATAATTGTCTCAAATTTCCGGCGAGGGATTCTGGTTGGAAATTTAGCTGTTTTTGTGTGTGTGTGGGGGGGGAAACACACAATTAGAACAGATATTAAATTTGAGATGAACTTTATTGTTGTCTACAGCGTGTGCCTGTATGTGCCTGTATGTGTCTGTATGTGTGTGTGTGTGTGTTTGTGTGTGTGTGTGTATGTGTGTAAATTTTGGTAAATTGTAAATATATTTCCACACAAGCATACAATATGGACACATTAACATGTAACAACAAACATGGAAAAAGTCCGACAAGCCTAAGCCTTTCGTCGGACAAACTTTTTTATAATAAAGCATGTGGTAATACAACACACATACACACCTGTTTTAATTTACGATAACAATATGACAATGCGCAGATATAAATAAGAAAAGAATTAAAGAGAGCTCATCTGTAAGTAATTGTTAGCAAGTGAATTGGACATCAAACATGTATTTTTTCTATTTCATTTCGAATATATTTATTGTACCATTATATATGTTGGTTTTAATTTTGTGAGGAAGCGAATTCCAAATGTGCGGCCCTGTGCAGAATACTATGCTTAAATAATTGTGTTCTGTGCCGGGGACATACCAGATTTATGCTTGAGCTGTGTGTGTGTATGTGTGTATGTGTGGGCGGATGTAATAATGCTGGTGGTGGCTTTATCATGACCTTGGCTGGATTGGTGACCTTGAATGAGTTAATTTTCGCAATGAACACACACACACACACACATACACATACACAGTAGTCTCGCCCGGGGTGCACACAAATGTCCTCAATTTTCACGGCTATCTCATTGAAGTGCCGTTATTCAGGCTTATGTCGACCACGTATGGTGAACGGAGGAATTAATGGATGACATTGTCTTTCATTGAGTTTCCTGCATCGTTCACAGTTTATGTCATTGTTTCAATATTGGGTTATGCAACACCTGAGCTCAACTATGCATTTACTGCAGAAAAACCAGAGACCAATGTGACCAATATTAAACCAGAGACCAATGTGACCAAATTAACGCCAAAAACACCAAGAAGCATCATATTGACTGATTTTATCTGATTTTTATTTATTTCACCTTACCATTTCCATGCGTTCTATTGTGTTTTAGCACATTCACCAATTTTATACATTTCATTCATCGACTTTTTATTCGAATTTCACTATGTACTTAAACGACAGAGCTGAAAAGCCATTTGTAATGGATGCTTTTGATAAATACATGATTATGATTATGATGTTGGTGCGGATGTTCTAAAATTCCCTCTTTTCTTCTCGAATCTCAGTTAGAAAATGATGAATTTTTGAATTTTAGGATGAATAGGATTCATTATAGAAAAGTTTGGTAGTACAAATAGGACAACTGAATTTTCTGCTCAGATATAAGCAGAGGTGCACTGTTACAAACATCACATTCTCAAATCACGCGCTTTTTTTCTTCGCAATTAATGTTTTAATTATTGTTTAGACTGATCTTATTGATCAGGTATTTTCTGTGGATTGCTGAGTAAAACCCTGTTTTTCCATTGCTAATATTTCCCCAGGGAAATTATTGTATTTATAACAATTATAGTATTATGGCTAATAATTTTGTGTGTCTGTGTGTGTATGTATGTGTGTGTGTGTGTGTTTGTGTGTGTGTATGTATGTGTGTGTGTGTGTGTGTTTGTGTGTGCTGTGTAGTGCCTTCTACTAATCAACCTTGTTATGTTATGCTCTTACACGGCTGGTTTGCGCAGTAGTTGATATGCTGCCTGGACACATTGCCACCGCATGTACTCAATGACTGTTGTTTTGTAATGTTTTCAAGAAACGCGCGTGTGTGTGTGTGTCTGTCTGTTTGTATTTCAATATTTCAATCCGGAGAAGGCATATTTAGTGTGTATTTCTTGCAATTAAACTTACCAAACACATGTTCTGTTTATGTGCACGTGCACGTCTGATTATGGGTATTTTGAGCTGATACGGTAGGTGAGTGCAAACACTGGTTCTTGCGGTGTGCCAAAGCTAAATACAATATTTTCCTGCGATTTCGCAAGATTTCGCACTTGTACGCAGTATGTTTGTGTGTGTGTATGTGTGTGTGTGTGCTGCTCTTTCATCGCGACTGTCAGTGTGTGTGAGTGAAAAGCAGAGTTTGTGAGTGTGCATTGCAGAGGAGGTTGAGGGAGGAAAAGTGAGAGTTTAGGAGCATCTTGCCAGCTACATCACTGTTTTCTAAGCCGAAGTTGTGTGTGTGTGTGTGTGTGTGAGTGTGTGTGTGTGTGTGTGTGTGTGTGTGTGTGTGTGTGTGTGTGTGTGTGTGTGTGTGTGTGTGTGTGTGTGTGTGTGTGTGTGTGTGTGTGTGTGTGTTCGTATGAGAATTAGTCGGTATTAAGTGTTAGTGTGTTAGTGTGTTTGTGTGTGGTGTGTGTGGTGTGTGTGAGTGTGTGCAGTGTTAAGGTGTCATCCACAGCGTTGAGGGCAGTGTTGGTTTAGTGTGTTATTTGCTAGTGTTGAGGCAGTGTGGGGGGTCTGATATGCATTCATTCTCCGACTGTTTGTCTGTGTGTGTGCGTTTTGGGACGCGCAATCCATCCAGCACACGAACACACACACACAACCTTCGTAGTGAAGGTGCCTCAGATAACGAGTGAAGGAGACAAGTGGTAAGTTTATCTATGCTCCTCTTGAGTGAAAAAAACAAGACATTTAACATGGTAAATTTGTGTAAAACAACCGCAAACGGAGCTTTGCTTCGAAAAGGAGACATAGTTGAAGCTCAATGCACTGTGCTCATTGAGCACAATTCCACACAAACATGTCGGTCATATTGCGGGACCTATTTACTCTTGACATCAAAGGTTTCCAAACCATCGTTCCAACCAACGCTGACACTTTCTTCAACCAATCGTTCTGCATGTAACCAGCGATCACAAAAC
>OU696591.1:912500-930000 GCA_916048095.2 Sacculina carcini | reverse complement strand
TCCAACTTGACCATGAAGCCGTCAATGTCCCACCTTCCTCGTCCTCAGCCATACCGCTCGCTCGATGATGCCGCTGGAGATGGCACAGCGGCCTCGTCGTCGACTTCATCATTAGCTCACTCGTTCTCCACTGGTCACAAAAGTCACGACATGCAGGCGGCATCGTCTCGCGTGTCAATTGGTAACGGCGTGTCGGCGGCGGCAGGCTCACAGAGACGACTCTCTGTTCTCTCGCTGCAGCTGCCCGTGTCCACGTCGTCTCTACCACCGCCTGCCCACTCTGGACCAATTGACGTCAATGACCCTATCTACTCGCGAATCCGACGCACCGTCGACGAGAAGGAGCAGTTCCTCAAGCGTCCCAATCAGCCTCTATGGCTGCCTTCCCCTCTTCCGGCGTCCACAAGCGCCTCAACCACTTCGTCCTCCACTCCTGCGACGTCAACTGGTCAGGTGTGCATGCCTCTGCTGCGCGAGTACCACGTGAATCCAGGACGACTAGCTCCGGCGCAGTGGCCCCCGGCCTCGTCTTCCGAGACTCCTGCCGTCTCAGATTGCTCGTTGAAGGCGTCATCGTCGCTGCGGACACGACGCTCGGCTCGACACCACTCCAGCGAGATGACCACTAGCTCCGAGTCGCTGAGCTCGAGCGGTGCGGCGACGGCCACCTCTGCTGCCACCGTCACCGCCGCCTCGCCCGGCTCCGAGGACTCGCCCGAGTATGTGCAGTACGATGCGTTGACGCAAGTGCCGCGCGTCAAAACTCCTCGACGCACACATCTCGTGCAACGACGCACGCGTCAGTTTGAGACGGGCCGGCCGAACAACGACGTGTACCAGCCGCCGGTTGGGGGGAGTTGTGGCAGCGAACTGCAGCTGCTCAACAAGGCGGCGAAAAACCAGCCGGCTGTTGGTGTACGCAGTCGGCGTAGCGAGTTCGAGCAGCGCGACTCGGACAACGGTGAGTGATACTCGATGCCTGCTCGATCTCGTCTCTTGCTTCTCGTTTCTTCTAAGCGACCGGATTGTTTTTGCTCATGTTCTTATTAACTCCGAATGTCAGTGGTTTCAGTTTGAGTGTTTACTTGTACATTTGATGGAGACGTTGACTTTTTCTGCATCGTTTTCATGGTACTATGTGGAACCTACGCCAATTTGGATGCAACTTTTTGTGAAACAATTTTATGAATTATGATATTACCAAAGCGTATATTTAACACTAGTTCTAGAGACAACTATTTTCGACTACTTTGGGCAGAATCGAGCTCGGCCGAAATCGAGGCAGCTTATCGTCGTAATCTGCTGCGGTCTGGAAGCAGATTGGTGATTGTCGGAGGTCCCAGGTTGCACGCCGAGCCCATCTTCGATCCTGTCAGGGGTGAGTAGGACGTTGTCATGTCGGGCAGGGGCTCCTGGAAGTTGCCCAATGATGGGTCTCGCTACTTTCATAACATTTTGTCCCTTGCCATTATTATTACATTCCATTTTGTTCAAGCGTATGAAGTGAATGGGTGCGTTATTGCTGGTAGAATTGTGAAATGGACAATATTTGTGTGTATCATGTATATATCATGGAGCTAGCATGGAGAGCCGAGACTGAAGCGGGACCAAGCGTACTCTAGCCGTAACATCCTAGCCGTAACATCCTAGGCGTAACATCCTGGTTCCTTATAGTGTGATGTTGCTGGTTCATTAAGCCAGTTACTATTCCGTTTTGCATTGGCTCGTGCTTGATTCAGATGTCGAGCCTGAAGAATCGTCCCCACCACCACCGCCGCTTGAAAACAGCCTGGATACAGTGAAAACGTCGACCAGTGTGCGACCTTTGACGGTGGTCTCGGAATCAAGCTCCGATGCAGCCAATTCACTGCAGCGCAAGTCGGAAACGCACAAGATGCAGACAGCTGCCAAGGTCGGTTGGTGTGGCTGGATTATTCTTTCATCCGCTGCAATTTGTACTCTGACACTTGGGCCGTGACGATTGAGGTTGTGTCCTGAGGTGTATCTCAGGATACAACTTTTCAGGATACCTATCTCATTCACATTTTCGGCTATACACAAGACGACTAACATGTGTAACTGGAGAGAATACGCATTTATTTGTATGAATTGCATTTTTAAATCAAGAAATAACCGAAACGATTACATTTCAGGAAGTATAATTGTATATATTTATTTATGTGAGGAGCTCATTATTTTATTTATCTTAATACAACTTGAATGTAGGGTGTATGTGTACTGTGTAAATGTGACTTGCTTCATTCGTAGCACGGGGTTTCTAGAGATCATCTGAAGGAAAAGCGAGCGAATATTATGCTCATTTGTGTTGCAGACTCAAAAGACCCCTGCTAAAGAACGTCGCGCGCGCAATGAAACTCGGAAATCACAGCAGTTGAACAACAACAGTGTCTCCACAAGTAAGTGGCCTCATTCTCACGTTATTTCATCTCATTTTTGTATTGCCCGTTTACTGTTCGCAACTGCCTCGCTTTCTCACCGATTTGGCTGCGTTTTCTGTTCGGATTTTATATCCTACTAACTGCCACCAACCGTGTTTGTGAGTCATGTTTATATAGTCATCCAGTGGCTAATTGATAAATTTCCATAGGGATGCAAGTGAATTTAATGTTTCTTGAAATATTCAATCATAGTTTTTTTCCGCATGAGGTAGGTTGTATTCCTATTACGATGTAGTGATGTTTTTATATATTGTAATCGTACGTGTAAGGTAAGGAAGATTTTCTCGGAATTATGAAATTAAAAAAATGTGTCCCCAAAGTATTAGCGAAACACGTCGGTTCCAAATAGTTTATCAAAATATCAAATACCAGCACCTCCACGAACACGAATCACAATAACAATTAAGAGATCAGAGATATATGAAGATGAACCCGTTGCTTCCCCGCATCCTCGCGAGATTTTATTGAAGCTATTGTTGAAATGAACCCATCTCAACACTGTTTGACAATATACAGTAGTTTTCTTTCTTCATATACAGTATGTACAAGAGTTTTATGCAAGCGTGAAACCTCTGCATTTGAGTGTTCGCTTTCCATTTCTACTGTCGTTTTTTTCCATCGGCCTCATCACGAATTCCGTGCGTGCAAATTCCTTACATGCACTGGTGGATCTAGGGGGGCGCAGGGGGCTGAACCCCCCTGTTTTCATCAACTCCTCATAACCAAGAGATTCGCTAAAATATGTCAATAAAAATATTTTTTCCGTAGAATTGGTTGATATTGGCATTATCGCAAAGACGTTGCTTAATGATACATGTAAATGACTGATGTCCCCCAAGATTCATCCCCCCTCCCAAAATTTATTCAGCCCTCCCAAAATTGCACTCTGGATCCGCCACTGCTTACATATCTTATCACCGTGCTCCGTGGTTGATTTTTCCATTGTTGAGGCTTCTATATCCATCCGTACTCTGTTGTTTTGCATGGGGATGTTGTGTGCTCAATATAATCCAGATTGAAGCGTTTTCACTTGTGTTGTCCTATTCTCCTTCCTTCTGAGTTCATTCATTCGAGTTAGAGATGTGTTTGTTGAGAATCACGAATTGTCTGCACCCGGGCCAAATTAGTGGCTGAATGGCGGCTTGTCTTGGCTTCAACGACTCTGTTTCTCACGACGATTACTAGATCAGTATTGCAAGTTCTTGACAGTATTTTCCTGCTGGAGATTTAGCCACTTACTGCACGTCATCGGAGCGCTTTTTCTCCTTGCATCCAGCGGCGATGACAAATGAGCGATGAGTTGAACAGAAGAGTGTTGCATGATCTGTTGAGGACTCTCATTCTCCTTGTTTTTCTTCCCCTCTTTCTCTCTGTCTCTCATTCTCCCACTGTGTCTCGTTAGCATTCGCTTCCGTCAGACGCTTTTTGTAGCTTCTCGGCGGAACGTTACGCGTGTGTGCCTGTATGTGCTGGTTTGTGTGTGTGTGTGTGTGATGTGCTTGACTTGTCGACGTAATATCGCAGGCCTGACTGACCGCGCCACCACTGCCGTCTACAGCAGGCTTCATGCGGCTTCTTCATGAATAATCACCGTTTCTCCACCCCTTCCTCCTTAATGTTCCTTCCCCACCCCCTCTCTCTCTCGCTGTGCTTATTCCTACATACTTTGTGTGTCTTGTGTTGGTTTGCTCCCGTTCGCTTTGCCCAGGTGTGCATTGCTCTCTCCCCAGCGTCGGCAATTTGTTGCACCAACTCGAAGACGAGCGTTGTCAGTACGAGTATGAACTTGAGCGTATCATTCCGGTGTGCTTACGTGTGTGTTTGCGTGTGTGTGTGTGTCAGTGTGTGTGTGTGGGTATAACGGAGACATAGTTCACACACACACACACACATTGTGACACTATAATAACTTCATGTATATATATATGTATATATGTCTTCATATACATATACACACATACAAATACAGACACATGGACAAACACACACACACACACATGCATGCATACATACACACACGTTCATCAGAAAGACAATGCAGCAACTTGCAGCGGTGTTGCAACTTGTATTCTGCAACACGCACGCGCAAACATGGACGCCTATGGTAGATTGCGTGCTGAAGTATATTTCTGTGGGTTATTCATGGAGGTGACTTGAGACGCACATTTGTGGGTTGCTGATGCCAATTATTATCAGTGTAATTCTATTTCGAGCTTGAATTATCGACCAGCCATGATCAGAACAGCAACGCGAGCAGAACAGATCACTCCAGGATCCATTATATCAGCGGTTCTCAACCTTTCTCACTGTGTTTGCATCTTTTCAAATAAGCAGTCAGTTCTCGCCCGTTCTCTGGATTCTGGATAACTATATATGATAAAGCTCTTTCCTCGTTCGTATAAATCAGAGACCTGTACCTTGCACTCGAGTCTTCTGCAAATTCATGCCTTCATTAGTGAATTATGTTTAGATATATTTGTTCGCACACTGTTTACAAGGATTAAGCTAAAAGTGGAAAATTTTCAGGAAAAATTGACATAAGTAAACATGTATTTTGTTTAATTTTTCTCAAGAATCTTTGCAATCCTTAAGAACCAAGCTTGCACTCATAACAGTGTTTGGAACTTCCTAGGGGTGCTCACACCTAGGGGGTCCGATTACCCCCGGTTAAGAACCCCTGCATTATAGATTGCCAGAATGTTTTTTCAGTAGGTGGGGGAGCAGGCTCAAGCAGACAATTATGCTCTCAAACGGAGTGACATTCTGCAGTGTTATCGGCTGATGGTCTATTATTTATTGTTATTCATTTATGATTTTCTCTTCCAACTCTCTTTCTCTGTGAATCTTTTGGGCGCTTTCGTTATCTTTTGGAGCCACTGCAGGGTGGTAATAGTGCTTGCACTCTTCCCCCATGCTACTGGATTTGTCTGTAATTAATAATAACAATAAAAATACGCCACTGTGCTAGTTTACGTCGGTCAGTAGCGATCGCATGTACGTGCAGGAATGCAAGTTCCGCTGTTCTGTGCAGTGGCGGATCCAGAGTGCAATTTTGGGAGGGGATGAATTAATTGGGGGGGCTGAATTTTGAAGGCAATCAGTCATGTATATGCATAATTATGCAACGTCTTTGCGACAATACTTATGCCAACAAATTCTACCGAAATATATTTTTTCTTGACTGCTTTAAGTGAACCTCTTGGTTATGAGGGATTGACGGAAACATTTTGGGGGATCTTCAGCCCCCTGAGCCCGCCTCTGGATCCGCCAGTGATTCAGTGCAGCCAGTGTATTGTACACCGTTATTTCTGTGTTTTGAAGAATGTTTGTTGGACTGCGTTGTGTAGTGGTAGCACACCCGCCTCACAAGGGAGATCTGTTGTTCGAAACCCGTCAGAGCAGAATTTCTTGGCGAATTCTTTAATCCAACAGCCCCTGTCCACCCAGCATTAAATGGTACCAGATATCAGTCATGTGTTGTGGCATGCATTCTGGGGAGGTGGCTCTCTCTAATACGTCTTTCGTCCTTGTGGCGCCATAGAGTGGACAGGGTCGGTTCTGCGGTGGTAGTGAGCTCGTGTAGCAGCTGTCACTTGAGGCCTTTAACCTTTAACCTTCTATTCTTCTGCTTCTCTACTATCATGTATTATTTTCCAAACACCTTGTTTTCGAAATTTATCACTTTGGAATTGTTTTTCTGTTTTTCTCTCTCGACCAACTGATCGAAAATTCCGTTATCACTAGAGAGAAATTTTGTGCGAGAGTCTGTTTGTGTGTGTTTTATGCAGGCTTCCAGTATCATCATGCAGGGTCAGTTATTTGTGAGCGCTGAACGAATAGTGTCAGTGAAATGAACTTTCAAACATTGTTCGTTACGATCCAAACCCTATCATTCTTGACCAAGAATTTAAATCCTATTGCTAAACATTTGAACAGACGGCTTATAATTTGAATCATGTTGTTCAAGATCTGAAACTTGTTGTTGAATCGCGTTGGCTAAGGCTGCGACGGTTTCCGTGTGAGGTCGGATCGATTAGATGCCATTGACGAGCGCTTTGTGTTTGCAGTCCCAGATGTTGAAGACTCTATTTTGGCTGAAGCTCGTGATATATCTTGATATCAATGGATCGGATGGTTTTTGATGGTTTTGAGTTTGGACGCAAATATGTTGCTATCATTACATTGGTGATAAATAGGAAGACTTTCACTTTCAACATCACATGATAACTATATATATTTTTGCATGAATGACAGCTAACCTGCCAATGTGTTGATTTCTACCAGCATACTGGAAATTATCAGGTGAAGTGAGTTGTGTGAATATCAATAGAGGTAGTCGGTTTGTGTTTTGTAAAGTTCTTTTCATTGCATCGTATTTGACGTCCAAGTTTTTGGAGGCTTCTGTATGAAGCAGACTGTCTTGTACACCTGAATATCACAAGTGACCATTTTCAATACAAATTGTGACTGCACTTGTATTTGTGTGTGTGTCTGTCTGTATGTGAGGTATGCGCGCGTGTTGTGATCATACATGGAGTCAGTCATGTGTGTATGTGTGTGTGTGTGTGTGTGTGTGTGTGTGTGTGTGTGTTGTGGCGTTAGATACAGGTTGTATAGAATGCAGTTTACATGGTTGTGTTGTGAAGTGAGTGCGTTACTGCGTTGTCTTCCAGCATTCTCTACTCACTTTGCTAGTGTATTTGTGTGTGTGTGTGTGTGTGTGTATTTGTGTGTGTGTGTGTGTGTGTATTTGTGTGCGTGTGTGTATGTGCTTGCGTGCAAGCAAACTTTGTGACGCAACATACAAATCCACGAATATGTACGTGTTTGTATGTGTGTGAGTGTGCGCGTGAGTGCTTCTATGCTTTGATGCTGCTTGAGTTCAGGTGCAATTCTTGAGTGAGTGTGTGTGTGTGTGTGTCCTGGTACATCTCCATATGAAATATTTCGGTGAAATCAACGATTTTGGTGAGTTTTCAACTGATTTCTTTGTCAAAGATTATACAAACAATTTCACCCTATCTTAGTGTAATTGCGTCTCTAGCATTTCCAACAATATTTTGTGGCCACAGTTTCCATGTAAAATGCACGAGGTTCGTAATAGTGCACATGATTTTGTTGAGTTATACCGGTTTTAGTAGTTGCAGAGAACAAGTGATGTTTTGAAGTTTTCATGAAGAAGTCTTTCAACGTCTTTCACACGCTGAAAACAGAAAACAGAAAAGATACATGAAAACAGAAATGATTTTTGGCTAAAATTTCACTTTTTCTATCTTGATGTACTGCTGAATTTCCACGTTTCAAATATTCTATATTGAATTCACACACACGCACACACAGTGTATGCTTGTGTGTTTGTGAGAGGGAGAGAGCTTCAGTGTCTCGCTGGCTCGTGTCAAAATGGTTTCATCATATTTCATCACATCTTCTCATATCTCTCTCTTTCTCTCTCTCTACCTACCTGTTTGTTGTGTGTGTGTGTGTGTGCATGGGCGTATCATATATGTGCTGTGTGTGTGTGTGCCTGTCTTTGTGTGTGTGTCTGTGTGTGTGTGTCTGTGTGTCTGTATGTGTGTGTGTCTGTGTGTGTGTCTGTGTGTGTGTCTGTGTGTGTGTGTGGTGGTATCGGTGGTGTGGCTCCTTGTGTTTCTCTGTGTATGTTCCTGTTGGTGTGTTTGTGTTTTTGTTTCTGTTTGTGTGTTGGTTGAAGTCGATGTTTTTGGGTGATGTTTCTTTTCAAGATTTCCAATTTTGTCCTTGTCTATGTTTGTGTATGCTGTTTGTGTTTGTGTGTATTCTTCTATATACTGGCTGTTGTATTGGTTGGGTGTGATTATTTTCAGTGTAGTGCACTGTAGTGAATCATTCAATCATTCATGCAATCACGCTTTGCACGCTCATTTTCAGTGAACACTGCAGGGTTGCAACCACGTGGTCGCACTCAGTCACTGGTGTTTGACCTGGCTGACCGTGGTGCTGACACTTCTAGCGCTCATGATACGTTCATCTTCTCTCATTATGCGATCTCAGAGCCAGGCGAAGTCGGCATCTTGTTTGAGATTCTTCACACACACACACACTCACACACACACACACACACACACACACACACACACACACACACACACACACAAAGCGTATTTCCTCTCCGAATGACTGTCGATGTGGTCCGACTTGTCCGCAGACGAATAGGCGAGTTTTATGCAGGTTTTCTTGAGCACAGACGAATCGTTATCATCACCATACTGGTTATCATCATCATACTGGTCTTTGTCGGTTGCAACCAGCTGCTTCACTGTGCCACTGGTTTTATTCTGACATTGAAACGTTCAATACATCAGTTCAATGGGGATATCAATAATTCTCACTATTTCATGCATTCTCGGGCAAGATACGTTTTTCTAGCTGCGGTGGAAACTTCTTGAAGACCCCATCTCCTTTTATTGTTATTATTTTTAATAATATTGTTTGATAATATCACACACGACATGGAGAGAGTACAGGCGCTGCCACACATTTTTTGGGCTCGTATTAATGGAAAAGAACTCAACAACGAACACGGCACACAGCAGAATGTGAGTGACAAATTCCAGTGGAAAAAGAATGATGATGATGTGATTTATCTCGTGTTTGTTCACTTGGTATCGTCTTATCTTTCTCTATCTATATTTTTTATCTTCTTGTTTTTGCTCGCCGGCGGATCAAGGGTTGATGTCGCACGTGATGTCAGTTATAATAACGCGATAATCTCGCGCGCCGAGCAATTCTGCTTCACCTTCCATCTCTGCCCTCTCTTTCTCTCTACTACTTTCCGGATTCCTCTCATTATTAATTCTCAATATTCTCTTCTTGCATTTTCACCAATCACTTTTCGTCGCTTGTGCACGTACGGTGTGTGAATGTGAATGTCTCGCTTGTGTGTGCCTCTCAACCGTGTGTGTTCCCATCTTGAATGTCCTAGTTATTGCCTCTGTGTGTGTGTGTGTGTGTGAGAGAGTAATCGGTATGATGTTAGTCGCGCAGGTTTGCTTTGTGTGTCGTTGTGTGGCTGGAGGTTGTCGCTTGGATGTTCCGTTATGTTTCGGTTGTGACGGAGCGTTTCAGCGGCGCGCTTGTATGCACTTATTAATTGATGACAACGGTTGTCGGTTCGACTCTTGCTCGTGGAAGCTATTTGTGCTCGCCCGACCGCATTGGTGAACCGTGACAGGTCAACCCCAGAACATTTTGGCAGTTCAACAATCCCAAACAACTAACCTAACCTCTCCTTATTGTCTTGGTTGTGTTTCCCAATCAACTCTTACGTCTCCTTCACTCCCAACTATGAAATCATTACACATACAATAACTCGAGGGTCTGTAAGAAGACGTTATGCTGAGTAAACATGTGAATCTCCTCTTGAACAGTTTCTACTCCGTTCCACTTGGTTCACACACACACATGTTCATCGCAGTAGAACTACCACAGTACGCAACACTGCCGTTTCTGGCAATGTCGCAACTCACTGGAGCATTCATGGGATAAACCAGTGGTTCCCAACCGGTGAGATCTTTTGAGGGGCCGTTAAAATTAGGGGAAAAATTACATATTTGTATTGTAATACCATTTTTGTAATAGCAGGATCAGTGTGGATAAATTTTTTAATATATATGTATAAGGTGTTGTTACACCGATGCAAAATGTCGAAATGAAAAAAAGGCGATTTTAAATATTTATTTCCTTATAAGGGTACCGGGAACTTTCGAAAGGCTTGCCAAGGGTGCCGCAAACTATAAAAGGTTGGGAACCACTGGACTAAAGTCTCCCCCTGTGTTCGGGATAGTTTTTCTTTTATTCATGAGCCTTGATCCTGGGGGTATGGGGGTATATATACCCCCGACAGTCTGGCTGGGATATGAATATGCAAATATACCATGCAATTGACCAACTGAGTCATCCTTGAACACTAATGTATGATGGCTGTCATCCCCCTGAGCCTCGACACAAATCCCCTTACCCTTGCCAAACGCCCTTGCTCATATTGGATGCACGTTACACATTATCCATGAATGCTTCTGGACACATTCTCACGTGAAATTCACAGCGTTATGTGTCTACATCTGCTTTATTTTTCATACAACTAACAATATATTTGCGTGAGTTTTCCCCTTTTCTCGTGGCCCGCACTCATCTCGTGTTTGTCTGACTAGCGCATGCTTGTGCCCGTCTCGTTTGCAGCAGAATCAGGAGTGCAGCCGGTGACACCGCTGCTCGTCAAGAATGCAGTTGTGTCACGAGCGGTGGCCGTGCAACACGCACGCGCTCACAAACCAGCCACCTCCCAACCGTCTCAGCCTGTCATCTCCACCAATGTCGTGCTGAGGGCAAAACAAAAATTCGGTATGTTTCTATTACAATTACAATTAATATATTGTTGTAATTTATCAATACATGATAATATACACTGATACACACGTACATGCATACATACACATACACACGTATGAATACATTTATCCTCACATACTAACATACATATACACTGATACACACTGATAGGCATATAAACACTGATAAACACACACATACACACACACACACACACACACACACACACACACACACACATACACGCGTATACATGCATTGTCAAAGTCTGTAGTCTGCACTTTTTCTGGTCGTTTTAGGCATTTTCAATTTATGCGAGCAATATCGTGTTGGAATCTGTGTCATTGTTGCATCTGTGTGTGTGTGTGTGTGTGTGTCAGTGTGTGTATGTTCATATCTGTGTGTATGTTCGTGTATATGCTGCTGGGGTGTATCGAAGCATATATACCTTGTTATAGTTTCTTGGCATTTGACATTCTACACTTGTTTCTGTGTGCATGGATGTATTTGTGTGTGTGTGTGTGTGTGTGTGTGTGTGTGTGTGTGTGTGTGTGTGTGTGTGTATAAATGTATTTGTGTGTGTATGTATTTAGGTTATTTTATAACGATAAAGAGATGCACTTTGTTTCTTGTTTTTTCACTCAAATGAGTATGTTTGTTTGGATGTTTTACGTGTTTGCACGCTAGCTTTCCAGTACTGGAGCCTACTTTGTGTGTGTGTGTGTGTGTGTGTGTGTGTGTGTGTGTGTGTGTGTGTGTGTGTGTGTGTCTGAATGCCTCTTTGAATGCAATAACTATACTGTGCTCATATCTATACTGTGAAAGTCTCTATTGCAGTGGTTCTCAACCTTTTCTCAGTGCTCGCTCTCCTTTCAAACCAGCAGTCAGTTATCTCACTCTTGGGCTCTTGATATACGAAAATATAAAACAAACGACGTATATATATGTGTGTGTGTGTGTGTGTATGTAGGTGATGCCGAGTCGGACAAGTGTGTGAGGCGCGTGTCTTACTTGAAGGCCACCTCCAGTGATCATCCGCCTCCTCTCGACCCAGACACTGGCAGGTAATGTAATGTAATGTATTAGTAATGTATTGGTAACTGTAATGTGTTGGTAATATGATTGCATCGGAGTATAAATATACATGTATTTACGGGTATAATTTTTGTTATAATGTAATACTAAAATAGTATATCATTTTAATAATACAACTGATTAATATTATACATAACATATAATATAATATAGACCATTTTAACAAATTATTTTAATGTAATTAGATAAAATCACCGTGTTTTTTTGTTTGATCACGTTGAGTTTGGGAATATTTTCAATGCGTGAAATGTCATTTTATGCGCTTTGAAAACGCCCAACTTGACAGCTTTATTGTGACTAAACTGGTGGATTTTGGCGCTTTTTCTTGGATGGGTTTTTTTCGAGCTTGCTCTTGATTTGTGAATGAAGCGTTTTGATGGTGGGGAGCTGACTGATTGTGCCAACTAACACGCATATACGCCATTTTTACAGCAATAGACGAATGTGCGAATAACACACACGAATATGCCAAGATCTAGAATATTAATAACATTATGAACATTCAAACATTCATTACGGAATAATCATGAAAAAACGTATGAAAATATAATATCATAGAATAGAAGCCTGGTCACTGATTAGTGGGCGATCAGAAAAAATAAGGTTACACACAACAATTCCAGGGTAATTTTTATTATTACTGTAGGTCCGGGTCATTATGCCTATTGAGTCACTTTATCATACCTGAAATACTAGGTTTTTTGTAGTAAGGTCGTCCAATAAGCCCACTAGAAATTTGAACTTTTCTTCGGTGGTATTTTTCAAATGCTCTGCTTGCTCTACATATAAAATATATTAAAAATCCGTCGTTTTCATAAAAATTTTGCACATATTTTTATTTTATCAACATTTAAGAAGTTGATATTATAATGAAGCTTGGTTTTATGGATGAACAAAACATTGATAGACTGAATTTTTTATCCTGAAATATATCTGGCCATTAAGCCCATTCATGGAAAATATGGAGTAGAATTTGGTATTAAAATATGGGCTTAATGGCCGCGATTTACGGTATAATGAAGAGGAGGATTACGAACTGGTTGGTCACG
The DNA here is from genome assembly GCA_916048095.2 of Sacculina carcini. Classification (NCBI taxonomy): domain Eukaryota; kingdom Metazoa; phylum Arthropoda; class Thecostraca; family Sacculinidae; genus Sacculina; species Sacculina carcini. The sequence continues at coordinate 917,030 of OU696591.1, read as the reverse complement.
TGTTGTGGCCGTATAATTTCGTCCTCACATACTCACATCAACCATCAACCATCAACCATCAACACACACAATCGGCTTACACACACACACACCTCTGTCCTGTCAGACCAGGCAAATTATCACTGGGTTTCGACGCGGCAGCCAAGTTGTCCGAGTTGCCTCCGCGAGGTCGCATTCAAAAACTGCTCTCGTTTTTCGAGTGCAAGGCTCAGAATCAGCTGAAGAAACTGGAGCGGTGAGCGTCGCAGTGTTGAATACAACCAGCAACTAGATGTGCTACTCTTCACCCAATATCCACACGCATATTCTTATGTCTCGTGATGTGTTGCAGCCCGCTCTTCCCTGCAGCTTGCAGTGGTATATTTTTAGTTCGTTGTTGTGTTTTCAGTCAGATTTCCACATACTTGCACACGATTGTTTGATTCACTGTAGCTACATCGCTCGGTGTTGTCGGTTCATTTGTGAATGCACACTTTACCTCACGACCCAGGTGAAACAGAAAATGTTTGGTTGATTGGCATGATACCCGGGGGAGAACGGTTGTGTGATGAGGATAAATTTTCTACAATCTACCGGTGCATATTAGCTAGACCCACATGAGCGACGTTCGCCTCATCCCAATAATAAATTATTAACCGGAATACAACAACAACATGCATTTGATATAGCGCACTTTCGATGGCAAAGGCGCGAGCAGTAATAAATGTTTAGACACATGTGGGCACATGGAGAAAGGTATGGAGACAAAAATATGGAGCACAAATCGACAGAAAGTACAACAAACAAATTATTCAAGTACAAGTAATCATTCAATTCAAGTAATAATTATTCAAGTACAAGTAATAACAAAGTATAACAAATTATTAACCGGAATACACAAATAATGATTGAGTTCAAATAATGGTAAATTTATAACCAAATAATTTATTATTTTCTTTTCCAGCTCTAGAATGCTTTTCTTTTCGAACTCTCTTTCTCTCTAAATATTTTGGGTGCTTCCAGTACATGAGGCCATCGCAGGGTGGTAATAGTGCTTGCACTCTTCCCATGCTACTGGATTTACCTGTAATTGATAATAATAATGAATAAATTAAGTAGACGTGCAGCTTTGTCTGGCCACAAACCAGATCCAAAGCTGCATACCCTCCAATTCGGCCTTGATATCCTAAACCAACTACACATTATGGACAGATTACATCGGCGGGATGAGGCCGGCGGGGGGAGATGACTGTCTCCTTTTAATTTCTTTTGGTTCTTCCTTCTTCGAAGATTTATTTTGAAGATTGTTGTCAATGCGAGATGCGAGCTGCCGCCGACAAAACAAAAATCGACGGCGGCAGCGTTTGGCGGAAAACGGGAACGACGAAAAATCCATCGACAAACAAACAATAAAAGTCCTCAAACAGACACAAATGACCTCAATGACCTTGAGAATGACCTCGTAGGTCAACCAAATCTAGCCTATGACCTCGTAGGTCAACCAAATCTAGCCTATGACCTTCTTGCATCCATTTTACCCCTAGGGACCAAGTTTCATCAAAATCGGTCCAGTGTTTAGGAGGAGATAGGGTAAACAGACACAAATGACCTCAATGACCTTGAAAATGACCTCGGGGTCAACCAAATCTAGCCTATGACCTTCTTGCATCCATTTTACCCCTACGGACCAAGTTTAATCAAAATCGGCCCAGTGGTTTAGGAGGAGATAGGGAAAACAGACACAAATGACCTCAATGACCTTGAAAAGGACCTCGGAGGTCAACAAAATCTAGCCTATGACCTTCTCGCATCCATTTTACCTCAAGGGACCAAGTTTCATCAAAATCGGTCCAGTTTAGGAGATAGGGTACAAACAGACATTTAGACAATTTGAAATCAGTGCAGTGCAAAAAAATTACCATCAATTCGGCCCTTCGGGCCGAATTGGCACAGCCGTAGCAACCGCCCCCGTACCCCCGGCCGGGGGGGGGGCCCGAATGTTGAGGGCCCCCTTTGCTTCACGTATTATGTGATTATGCCTAATAAATGCATTCAATATTCACAATGGGGGCCCCAAGTGTTGCCTTCGGGGGGGGGGGGCATAATTTCTCGCAACGGCTCTGCGAATTGGATAAATAAAAAGTGTAAAATATCAGGACTTGTACTGCGGAAGCATTTCTGTTGTTTTTCCAAGTGCCAAAAACATACTTAGACACGCATACATACACACACGCACACAAACACACAAACACACACACGTTAATGCAAACCAGACACAATGGGAGATAGTTTGATATTCCAACTTCTCAATATATTTGGCGATGTATGTGTATCCTGCGCTTGTATATGTGTGTTTTTGTGTGTATCTTTTGGCATGCATGATACTGTTACATATAATCAATTACACACCCCTTTAGTTTAGTTGCGTGCACGTGTGTGCGTGTGTGTTTGTAGTGCATGTACTTGGGCTTTGTTCCATTTTCGCGTGCAAATACATTTATTCATGTGTGCAGGTATGTGTGTGTGCTGACGAACGCGCGGTTATGCCTAAAATTATTCTGCATCGGCCATGTTTGAGCTTTGGCACGTGAATATGATTTAGCATTTTTCTGGAAAACTAGCTGTGAAACATGTCCGCTACGCGTGTGTGTGTCTGCAGTACGACTTCTGTACGCACCAAGTCCTTTCCTCCGGCCAAACTCGCCACAACCAGCGCCACCACCAGCGCCACCACGAAGGCCGCCACCAGAGAGGCGAGTCGCGAGGGCTGGCTGCATGTCAAAATGGCACTGGTAGATGGACGGCGGCCTGGCAACCGCTCGTGGCGCCCTCTCTGGGCCGTTCTGCGAGGCGACACGCTCAACTTTTACCGCGACAGAAAAGAAGCCTCTGTGGTGAATACGCTGACACACTAACTGACAGACTAACTGACAGACTAACTGACACACTAACTGACACACTAACTGACACACTAACTGACACACTAACTGACACACTAACTGACACACTAACTGACAGACTGACACACTAACTGACACACTAACTGACACACTAACTGACACACTAACTGACACACTGACACACTAACTGACACACTAACTGACAGACTGACACACTAACTGACACACTAACTGACACACTAACTGACACACTGACTGACACACTAACTGACACACTAACTGACACACTAACTGACACACTGACACACTAACTGACACACTAACTGACACACTGACACACTAACACACTAACTGACACACTGACTGACACATTAACTGACACACTAACTGACACACTAACTGACACACTAACTGACACACTAACTGACACACTTACTGACACACTAACTGATACACTGACACATTAACTGACACACTAACTGACACACTAACTGACACACTGACACACTAACTGACACACTAACTGACACACTAACTGAAACACTGACACACTAACTGACACACTGACTGACACACTAACTGACACACTAACTGACACACATACCGACACACTGACACACTAACTGACACACTAACTGAAACACTGACACACTAACTGACATACTAACTGACACACTAACTGACACACTAACTGAAACACTGACACACTAACTGACACACTGACTGACACACTAACTGAGACATTAACTGACACACTGACTGAGACATTAACCGACACACTAACTGACACACTAACTGACACACTAACTGACACACTAACTGACACACTGACTGACACACTAACTGACACACTAACTGACACACTAACTGACACACTGACACACTAACTGACACACTAACTGACACACTGACTCACTAACACACTAACTGACACACTGACTGACACATTAACTGACACACTAACTGACACACTAACTGACACACTAACTGACACACTAACTGACACACTTACTGACACACTAACTGATACACTGACACATTAACTGACACACTAACTGACACACTAACTGACACACTGACACACTAACTGACACACTAAATGACACACTAACTGAAACACTGACACACTAACTGACACACTGACTGACACACTAACTGACACACTAACTGACACACATACCGACACACTAACACACTAACTGACACACTAACTGAAACACTGACACACTAACTGACACACTAACTGACACACTAACTGACACACTGACACACTAACTGACACACTAACTGACACACTAACTGACACATTAACTGACACACTGACTGACACACTAACTGACACACTAACTGACACACTGACACACTAACTGACACACTAACTGACACACTAACTGACACACTAACTGACACACTAACTGACACACTGACACACTAACTGACACACTAACTGACACACTAACTGACACACTAACTGACACACTGACACACTAACTGATACACTAACTGATACACTAACTGACACGCTGATATACACATATTTTTATCCAGTTTCACACCTTTGTACATCGTGCAGTATAGATCAATGTGTATGTGTGTGTATGTGTGTGTGTGTGCATGTGTGTGTGTGTTTGTGTGTGACGGAATACAGTGT